>DWJZ01002368.1:0-19703 GCA_018249125.1 Asbolis capucinus
TTCATTCTCGATGACAATAAATTTTTTATGACAAGCATGACCTGCTACCAGTTCAGGATTGGCTCCAGACAAGGGAACTCCTCAACGGTTAACAATACAGTTATAAAAAATTGTGTATTTTCTTTGTAAAAGGGATCTATGCATGTATATGTAAAGTTTGTGTTTTTAAATATTTTAACAAACCTTGTTTTTATCATACATATTTTTTACCATAAATAAGTTAGCGCTTAACTAAACTCCTTATTAATATTATGATGGCGGGTAAAAATAAGTTATAATGGGTGTTGTTGTGTTTCCAGCTGTCCGGCGGTGTAAAGTCGGTGTCGCGCGAGTGCACGGCGCCGTTCAAGGCGGTGGTGGCGCGGGAGCTGGCGCCGGAGCCGCCGCGGCCCGCGCGGCTCGACGCGCTGCTCGACGCGCCGCCCGCGCACCCAGACCTGCAGCTCAAGCATGCATGGAATCCTGATGACAGGTGAGATCATGTTGATGTACTGGAGGGTGCCAGGTCTCGTAAGGTCTGGTCTTCTGAACTAGGTTAAAGCATGCTCTACGCAGAGTGTACAGTGCAGTTGTCACAGTGAGGCTTGATGGAAGATCTGCAAGCTCAATCATGTTTGGAGTCCTGATTACAAGTGATTATAATCTATGACGTACTGCAGGGCACCCGATCTCTCCCCAAATATTCTCTCTGTCCAAAAGCTAGCTGGAGGTTAGGTAAGGTGTGGACTGTGTGAAGTCCATGAGGCTACTAGATTTGGTGGATGATCTGAACTCCAGTTGCCTAAAATACCTGCAACCCTGACGTCTTGTGTTAGTGTACTAACTGCTGGGGTCGGAATTTCTTCTCATAATAATATAATAATTATATAAATATCTATAAAGTCAGAAGAGTAGGTGACATAAGGAGCAAGAAGAGGAGAAAAAGAGTGAATAAAATTCCTCAGCACACCTTTTAAATTGTTTTACCAAAAGTACAACATATTCAAATAACTAAAATGCATCTCTCGAAACCTGTGTACAATCTGTCAAGATAAATATTCAACTGGAATACTGTTCTGATACTTAAATTATCTCTTTTACACTATATCGACGACGAAAAACAATAAGGGCGTAACTATGCATAGTGACGCAAAAGAATTAAGCCCTTATTGTTTACAGTATTAAGGCGAAACTTGCAGTAAAAAATAATGGCGTAACTAATTTATTATTAGCACAAATTTATTGAATATAAAAAAAACTGTAAATTATAATGGCGTAACTCTCTCTGTAACTCTCGCGTGACTCTCACAAAAGTTGCGCACTCATTTTTTTCCGTATAAAGGCGAAACATGAGTTAATGTTAAAGAGACACACCCTTTATGTATGGACTGAAAACCAGCAGTAATGTGTCATCATGTTGTATGATGTCACATAACAATTATACTGAGTATAACCTTTTTCGTCGCCACGCAATTTTTAATTGTTGTTATGTACATATGTAGTTGTTATGGCGACGAAATACGTCATTTTCTCTTTCTTTCTTCTTTAATTATTATTTTCCGTCCTTGATTTTTTCTTAATTATTTTCCCAACCCAAATATCTCTAAGAAGATCTTCAAATGTAACTCGAGTCACAAATGAAGAAATCCAACGTACTACATCGATAAAGATGCGATTCTCGTGATCGATGAACCATTTGCTGGTACAAGGATGTTTGGTCGATAAAAAGCCGGGTCATTACGTGTGTCAATTTGCGTAATAAAACGTGTGATGTCGCTTTATATGAAAATTACGCACCAGAACACTCGTAAATGCAAAATATTCTTGATAACGCTTCGGCGTAACGTAAATAAATACAAAGTTTTTATTGCCACTTAAATAATGTTGTGTTCGTTGAGTTTCGTAAATTAAGCAGGTCTAATTTGGTAATATATGATTTTAAACTCGATTCATCGTGGACTGTGTACATTATGCTTATATTAAAAGTACTCACGATATGTTTATCGGCGCGAAAACATATAGTTTCTAATTTAGTCATAAAAATAGTTCATTTTGTTATTTTCTAATAAACTTACCAACTTATATAACTACGGGTACTCACGATATATGTTTAACGGCGCGGAAAACATATATCGTGAGTACCCGTAGCATAATATAAGTCGGTAAGTTTATTAGGAAATAACAAAAGAAACTATTTTTATAACTAAATTAGAAACTATTTATGAATATAATGAATTTTAAATATGAATAAACCAATGTATACAATAAAATTGATATAATGTAGATAATTAAATTCGTCCGGTCGCTACTATTAATGAATGAATTAATAACTGTTATTATCGGTAAGTAGCTGGTCCGTCAGACGTATTTTTCGCATTTTTTTGCGTAATTTTGCAAGCTGTTCAAAGTTTAACCGCACCAACTTCTGCAAAAATTCTTTTAAACACCTTTAGTAAATACTCGTCATATTAAAATGTTATCCTTCAACAGCTTTTGTATAAATGGCTCTCTCCTGATCCTTCGTTTAAGTTTTAGTATGCATCCATCCATCCATCAGTCTTTCGAGGTCCACTGTTGGACATAGGCCTCCCCCAATTTTCGCCACTCTGACCGGTCCTGAGCCTTAAATCCAGCGGATAGATAAGTTTGTAATTTAAAAAAAAATGTTACTGTCAACAAAATCATATATTTGACATGTCACTAAAATAAATTTCTTTATTTAAATTATTAAGAATAAAAATTTTCTTTCTTTCTTTATTTAAATTATTAAAAATATCGTCTCCTCGTCGTATCTACTCGTGTAAATTTCACCACGAGTTATGGAATCTCCCGAACGTACAGTTCACTCCGCTTCTTTCAGCTGTCGTCTTTAGGTCTTAGGTCTTCAGCTATGTAGTTTCTTAGGTCTTAAGTCAGTCCACCTGGTCGGAGGGCGCCCTGTGCTCCTTGTTCCTTTTTTTTAGTACGCATATGTTACCACAATTGCAATAATTAATTTTTAATACAAGATGGCCGTGCATTAAGAACGAAGGAACGTACAAACAAATAAGTTTACATTTTTTATATAATACACTAGCATACCGGCGCACGTTGCTAAGTAAACAACCATGCCTGATCGTTATAATTTTGATGCCAAAATCTTTTCCAAAGAATTCTATACAAAGTTGGTAAAGACGTTACGACTATTTCCTACCGTTTCAGAGTCTATAAATGACAAACAAACAAACATTGATTCTTATATATATAGTTTTATCTATATAATGCTTAACAATGTTTTTCTAGTACAATAGCAAACGTCTTGAAAGTTTTTGTCAGCAGAAGCAATATTATATTTAAAAACATGACTTCGTATCTAATTGCGAATAGTTAAATCAGTTTGGTACAATGAACCGAATGTAAAAAACTGTATTTGAATTCCAACTGGCTTTTGTGCGGAGTACGACGCAGCCACATCGGCGTGGGTCGGCGAGATGTGGCGCAGTTCAAACTTGCGATGTAAAAGTTAGTGGATCTGCGTTCGAAATTTAAAGTTTCTTTGAAACTTGTCTCGATTGAAATTAAAGTGTAATTCAATGATAAAAGGTTAATTGTTATGTCACTGACAGTAGATAGTTTAATTGTTAAACTAAAGTTTATTATATGCGTGGTAATATTTAAATTTTTAATTTAATGCATTATACTATTAAATGTAGTTAGTATTGGTAGTAGATGTCAATTAAAACAATTTTTTTTTATACAATTTAACTATTAAGGGGGCTCGCGGGTCGCATGGGCCCCTTGGAGTATTTTAGAATTCGATTTTTTATGCTTAGAAGGTCAAAACACTATGTCAAAACATAAAATAATTAAACATAAAAAAGTATTATGGTAATTAAATGAGTATTATAAAAGCTTTACTTATAAAAGCATTATAAAAGCTTTGAATTTACTAAGTAAATGCGTCCAATATCATAGACATCTTCACCTCTTACTATCAGGTGGAATCGATGTCAACCGTTAACTTGTTCTATAAAAAAAAAAACAAAATGTATATTAGTGAAGCATACGCGCCCGATACTAACCACAAACATATTAACTTCCAGATCGCTAAATATATTCGTGAAAGAGGAGGACGCGCTGACGTTCCACCGGCACCCCGTCGCCCAGAGCACGGACTGCATCCGAGGGCGGGTGGGCTACTCGCGCGGACTGCACTGCTGGGAGGTGGTGTGGCCGGCGCGGCAACGCGGCACGCACGCGGTCGTCGGGGTGGCGACGTCGCACGCGCCGCTGCACTCTGTCGGCTACCAGAGTCTCGTGGGTGCCACGGACCAGAGTTGGGGGTGGGACCTTGGGAGGAATAAGGTGAGAGGACGAGAAGACAGAAGACCTATTAGCCAATATTATAACAGTTCCGAAGAACTGTTTGATTTAATACTTACGGTGATTTTTTTTCAATGTACCAAATGCAAAACCAGTTTCCACTAACTCCACCTGGACACCTGGTGTTCCACTACTTTTAGATTTTCACGTCATTTCCGCCTCAGACTAATAAGTTATTACGAAATTCATGCACCGGTGTTCTCTCAAAGCTATGATATGGGGTCCTTTAAGAAGCAGATCCATCATTTTCTTCTTGGCCTGCAGCGCTGGCCGCCTGATGAAAAAAAAGAGATATGGTGTTGCTAATATCCTTTGTCTGCTATAGGTAACAAATGATCAATAATAGCACAGGGCCCTCGCTATGAATCAAAAAACATTTTATTACAAACCAAAAAGACAAAATTACTGGGTTGTATTGCATTCGCGATTCCCCTGGTCTTGCCTTAGGCGAAGCCTGCCACTTACCATCAGGCCAATCTTTTATAAACCTGACAACTCTACACATATGTCAAGGGCTGTGATATTGTCAAAAATAAATGAGTTACGACATTGTGACCTTTTGATAAATAGCCAGCTTTATACATTTTTAACCAGGCAGACTATCTACGTCCATGACTTCAAAAATATCATTCTTAATACTGGTCCACCAATGAGCACGATCTTGTACTGATGAGGCCTAGAGCATCCTGCACCATGCTGCTCCAGTTTGGATGTATTGAGCAGCTTATATTGCATATAGATTTCGCCCGTGGCTACGCTCGCGTGGTATGTTTTATAAATAGCCTATGTGTTTTAGCGAACTATAATCTTTTTCTGTATGATATTTCAATCAGATCCGTTCAGTCGTTTTCACGTGAAACATGAACAAACATCGATCTATAAATTCATCTGTCCTAACTAACTTTAGTATTCATAATATTAGTAGGGGTATATACATATTACCAATGTCTTTGTATGTCCACCAATTCGCACTTGACCAGCGTGGTGGACTATGGCGTGACCCTCCACATTGTTAGTGGAGTCCCGAGCCCAGTAATGAGATATTAATGGTTGCAATGACAATAATATATGTATAAAATATAAATTTCAGGTATATCACAACGCAAAAGGCACAGGCAGCTCCGGGACAACATACCCGGCGCTACTGAGGCCAGACGAACAATTCCTGGTCCCGGACCGGCTGTTAGTGGTCCTGGACATGGACGAGGGCACGCTCGCGTTCTGCGCCGACGGCCGGTACCTCGGTGTGGCCGCGCGGGGCCTCCGCGGCAAGACGCTGCATCCCATCGTGTCTGCTGTGTGGGGCCACGCTGAGATCACTATGAAGTATATTGGAGGGCTTGATCGTGAGTACCTTGCTTTTTTTAGGTATATAATAATGCATGTAATCTGAAAACATTGATCTGTATTAGAAATAATTGGGATATTAGAAATTCATGGGGCTTTCGTTCGCATTTATAATATTAGTAAGAAAAATATATAATAATTGGTGTTGTGATATTCCAGCGGAACCTCTGCCCCTAATGGAGCTGTGCCGGCGCGTCATCAGACAGCGCGTAGGGCGGCCGCGACTGCGGGCGGCCGCGTCCCGCCTCGCCCTCCCGCCCGCGCTCACCGCCTACCTGCTGTACCGCGCGCCCTAGCCGCCGCCTCCGCCCTAGCCGCCGCCCCGCCCGCCCAGCTCCCTACTGGCGCTCTTACACTCCGACACGACCAAGTAACAGAACTGCGAAACTCACACCACAGAATATATTATTGTTGTATTGTTAAGGTGCGATTTCGTTAGATTCGACGAGCGAACGAGTGACGACTTTCACTCAGCATTGACGGAATGAGATAAAGATATACTGCTGTCCTTGTCTGTTTGCAATCGTATGTCGTGTCTTACGAAATCACACCTTAAGCGCACAGAAAATAGAATACAATATTTATATAAATACAATTTTAGACTGCAGATACTTTTTCTGGATTTTTTATGAGAACATTCAAAAGGATTTATTTCTATATATATATATATAGTTATATATATGTTTGATCGAATCCGCCGTAAAACATGATTTATCCTCATATCGTCTGTTAGCAACAGGTTGTGTACCGCTTGACTAGCAGCAGATAAGTTGCCGACCCAATGAAGCGTAAAAATATTTCATAAGGATCTATTTTTAACAGCAAGCATACAAAATAATATTGAAGAGCACTTAACACAAATTTGTTAACGATACAAATTAATAGTCTTGGATTTTGATTAGAAAATGTATCTATTATTTAAAATTTTATTAATTATTGTAAGTAAATAACCATTAACTGCCCATAATTATCCCATATTAATTTAATATAAACATAAATCCATTAAAAATTGACATTTAAACAATGCTATATAAAAAAAGAGTTGCTCGGAATAATTTTTTGTCTCTCCGGTTTTCATGTGAAAATTAATACAGAAATAAAATACATTTTATAGTACGGCATCTTTGACACTTTTGTAACATACATATATCAATATATTGACTTCTCTTCAAACCTCTAGACCCGTGCTCAATAATGGAATATAAAACAATTAATTTCATTCACCTGACTTATAAATCTTATAATAAGTGTGCGCCTACCTTGTGCCTCCAGAATCGAGCAATAATACGTGTGACTGCAGCATTTAAAATACTATATGTAACTCATGATTCCAATGTAAATGTTAGTGCAAATTAGTGGACTATAAAGAGATTGAATCGTTTGACAGATAGACAGTAGACGTATTTTTACATTGAGTTTTAGTTTGGTGTGTTGAACGTGCGCCGATAGAATTTTAAGGTGATTCTTAGTTAGCTCATTCATTTCTTGGTGAGTTACTTATGTGAGTGAGTTACTTACATACTTAGAAAGAGTTACTTGTGTGAGTTGGTTACATTCCTATGTGAGTGGGTTGTTTGAGTGAGTGAGTTACATATATGAGTGAGATAATTACATGAGTAAGTAACTTATATGAATGAGCCACTTACATAAGTGTGTTGCTTATAACATGAGTGGTATATTTGAGTTAGTAACTTACCTACGTAAGTGCGCAGCTTATGCGAGAGAGTCACTTATGAGAGTGAGTCATTTATGTGAATGAATTACTTGCGTGGGTGAGTCACTTATGTGAATGAGTCGCTTACGTGAGTCGCTTACATGAGTTGCTTACTTGGTTAAATCACAGTGGCCTTTAGGTAGTTACCTCTACCCAACTAACCATATTACGGATAATTTTAATTATATCATTTTAGTTGAAAATTGACTACGAAAGACATTTATCACAGATATTAATGAACGTATTTTATTATATTACTGTACTTTACATACAATTTTTATTAATGAGTTCGCAATCAAGAACAATTTTATAATATTTGAGAATCACCGTTCCATTCTCTACGAGGGTGAGGCGGCGCTCGGGCGTAGTGTTAAAGTAATATTTACCTAGTTGCTTGTCTCAATAATATCGCTCGTCTTCGGACACGCACGAATATTTTACATTAACTCGAGAATATATGATTTTTTTTTTAACTATAGTTAAGCGAAAAAATGCCAGTCTGCGTTCAGTTTACGCAATATAAATAGTGATAGTTTGTCTGATAATCTAAGATTTAGTAATATCCGATGAATTTAATATACGCTACGTTATTCGGCGATTGTGTGAACCAAACTAACTTAGTTTTTAGTTAACTTGGACGTCGCAAAACTGAGCATTCTCCTCGGGTCTAACAAACGAACATATAGTGGTATTAATAGGCATGATGACAGATTTCTAAAAAGAATTCTAATATGTTTTTACGTACATGTGTACTTAAAATATATATATTTTTTTTTTTATGTAAAAAAATACTTTGAAAATTATAAATATCGTTCCATTACTGTAATTTAGTAATGGTGTGTGATTAAGACGCCATGGTTTTGTATTTATTAAAGGTTTATTTTTTACCTTACATCTATGGTTTACGAAATGGTGACGTCATTCAGCAATATGGCGTAATGTCGTGTTTTGTGTACTATATAAAATACAGATACAGTTAGGAGATTTGTAATATAAACAATAAAAAATATTGGATGTGATACCATTATATTTCATTTAATAAAAATAAATATACATTTATGTTTAATGTATAATCACCATCTCTTTACGAATGCAAATTTTAATTTCAGTGATTCTTAGTTTCTGTAATCATGCCTGTTAACACCGTATCAACTTATTTCATATTCCGTCCGACCCGACCACTGGTTAGTCGTATACTTTACAAGTCAGTACTTAACACAGCTCGGGTACTCTTACCCTTATTATACTGTCGAGTTACATCCCTTTCGGGACAGCCAACGTTGCGCCTTAATAGTTTTCCGTGGTAATTATAATTGATATATGAAATTATAGCTTAAACCTATCGATTGGACCGATGCTATGAAATTTGTTTTTAATAAAAAAGAACAATGAGAATAGACGGTATCTTACAGAAGTATGATATTTTATTCAATTTCAAAAAAATACATTATTACAAGAAAACTTTTCTAGAAACGGTTCCAAAATCGAAAGGTGCGAATTACATTTGTTGCTAGTTTATTTTAAATTAAATCATGGCACAGGCGAAGAACAACAGCGAAGCCGATTCGTTATGTAAATACAACACGTGTATGCATGAACACTAAAATATTATATGTATTCGCATTAGTTCAAGGCAATAAAAATTATGCATATCTACCCGCTGTATTCCTCCCCTGTGTATTATTAATGTACTATTTAAATAGTTATATTATAGTTGGTGTGTACATGATTTTATTCTTCATTCTGATATCCCGATACATTCGTACACCATATGTTTTTTATTTAGAATTGTCTGTGATAAGTAATGTAATTATACTTTAATGGCAAATTATTTTCCGAATCTTGTGTTTTATTGGCATCTGTCGTATCGAGGATTTGCATTTTGTAAACGGAGAACCTCTGTTGACTAATATAGTTTGTTTTTTTATCTTGACATAACCTCAAAACTGAAATTAGCTTTATAATCCGTTTTATTCTTCAGCTAGTGAGAGTACTAGTTGATTATAAAATTTCCTAATAACACATCACAATTATGTGTAACATATTAATAATATACTTTTTTTGTTTCTAAAATAATGCAAGATGAAAAAAACAGACTATACGAAATATTGGTATGGTGTAAAGTGCTTCGGTTCTGTGAGAATAGTATGTTCTATTGGATGTACCCAGCCGGGAAGGAAGTCGATCAGCTGTAGCCGCACATGTTTTAAAGCCATATTGATCTCTTAGAATATGTCAGCCGTACGTATTTTTAAGAAATATTTAAGCGTGAATGACATCAAGTCTACCTAACGAGCGTCTACTTCAGCTTGCGAGTCGGTCAGGCCAGTGTATCGTCGGCGATCTTATATTATTAGCTCATTAAGTGACTGGTTTATATTTAGTTTAGAATCCCTTAATTCCTATTGTAAAAACGTGTGATTGTGTGTGTTGTATATAACGGTGGCGCTACAGGCCAGCGGTGAATGTAGATGTACAATGTAATACAATTTTAGAAATCACCTTTTCAAATCGTTGTCTCCCGTTAGTCTTCGTTTACGAAATTAGAATAGGGTAATGCCTAATTTCGAAAATGGTATTTATAAAGCACTAATGTCAGCCATTTTTTAACCCGATTTGTTGTGAATCATAGTGAAACATAAGTACTTCCATTGTAATGAGATCTTTTCGTATGTAGTGTACGGCATCTTGGACTTCCTAAGTGAAGTTCCTTTATAATGTTAATATTCACATTATCTCGGCGGTTTGTTATATATAATACGCGGCTTCAGTTTATATATATGATACGGTGAATATTGACAACTGTGAGAATACTATGTTGAACTGCCAAATGTGTGTGAGGTGTTCGTGTTGAGGATTATTTTCGTTGTATAAGTAATGTATAATCATGATAATATAAAATACACCAAGCTCGATACTGTTGACGAGATTCTTTACGATCAGCCCCATTTCATTTTTAATATCGTTTTCCAAAATTAGCAATAACTTATTTGTAATAGTGTTGGCAGACCGCGGGCTCGTCGTAAAGAATTAGTATAATTATTAGTGAAGGTATTGAATAAATTGTACCGTCAAATTTAGTCCTGTATATAAAATATCATTTTGCGGTGTTTAATGACTTTATTATTGTAAGTGGATGGAAATGCATTTTAGTTTTATAAGTTGTAGGCAATATTCTTTTTTTAAAGGTCGTTTCTAACAGATAACTGCGATTGTCAGTCGAATCTCTTAGATACAATTATTAAAAAAAATAGGAAAACGATTGGAATAAATATACTGGTTAAGAAAATAATAAAATGATATGAATTAAATAATTGAATTTTATTTATTTATCTTAAACAAGTCACACTATGGATACAATGTTTTGATGGTGGGACGGATAAAATGACAATTATATAGGAATATTGATGCACACAGATTTACAGCAGTATAAAAATTATGTAGAAACTTAAAAATATGGTTATAATCTCATCTTTCGTAATTTGTGACATGAGTTTTGAGTAATTTTTATTCAAATGATAAAGAATTATTCAGAAATTCAAATGATATATATTTTTTTATCATGACACACCCACAGTTTTTTCACAGTCCACTGCTATTATGTATTATTGTAATTTAATTCTTTATAATACAGCATCAAGGCACAAACCAGTCTTATTATGTATTTATTACAAAGATATTTAAAGAAATTAATATAAATATAACCTTACCTAAATCTCGGGGTCGATTCAAAAAGATTGCTTACTAAAAATATTTGCCTAGTAACAGGTAAAGGGCATATAACCATTTATTTAGGACATATAATCTATAAAATTTTATACAATATCGAATTTTGTTGAGGAGATATTTTAATATCATACTAGCTGTACCCGGCAAGGATTGCTACGCCAAAATCAACATATAATAATAATAAAATAATAAGAATATAATTTTGGTACCAAATCATTTTTATAGACCTTCGAAAATAGTTGCAAAAGACATCGCTGCTATATCTTACAAGTCTACGAAGGTCAAATAAACAAGCAAACATTGAACACACTATCTCTAATCCAAATTTCACTCTTCTTCCTCTTAACCACTGATTTAGTTACCATATCAAGCAAATCACTCCAAGGGAACCCACAAACGGAATAAACTATCCTATGTTCCTAGATATGGTCTATCTGAGTCCCAAGTTACATCATAATTTGTTCAGCGCGTAGAACGTTAAGGAAATCCAAACATTCGAATATTTTCACAAACTTATACATACATAAAATTTATAGGAAATATATATAAATGCCTAGTATCGGTGGCTACGCAACAATTGTTAGTAAACATGCTTTTCAAGTCACGGTCGAACTATAAATATATTGTATGAAGTAGTTCTAGTCGCAGAGAGTGTGATGGTCGAGGAGTGTGTCGTCGATGATGATGGTGTTGTCGTCTCCGAAGTCCTGCGGCAACTCTATCTGAGCCGTCATCTCTTGCAGACTACCGATCAGTTCGTTCAACGATAACTGGAGGAGAAACAAGTGATTGAGAAATATGACTGTACTTAAATAACACTGGAAATAATCTTTCTACAAATTCTACCTTATTGTACATATAAAATAAAATTGCCCACCAATCCGCACTTAAAATATAAATATATGAATAATATAATAGATGACTTAGGCGGTGCAATAATAAGAATGCCTCCTATCCTGTATATTTTTATATTTTATTTTATTTAACATTACACATGAATAACTGCAATAAATTGATTCAGCAATATCACTCTTGAAACTAATACAAGTTTATCTCAGAGTGAGAAAGAAAAATAACTTTTTTAAATTATTAACTATAAAATACTACTAGCCTGTTTCTTACAATACGTAAGCCCGGTCTGTCTCAAAGTGGACGAGAACTCCCCCTCGTGGTGGTTTCAAGCAAAGAGAGGCATAAAACCCTGACTAGACCAACACAGAACATTATAATCAAATGAAGTAAAATAATTAATGTCATTATGGTTTTTAAGTTTTGGTAGGGTAAAAAAGAATTTATCTTACACCTTTATTTTATAACCTCAACCAAACCAAGAACAAAACAGCTAGTACCATTTCTACTAGTCCACCTTGTGTACCGACAAGAAAAACAAAAATAAAAAAAAATATGTTACCTTGGTTTCACGGAAATTTTCTAAATTCTTTTCTAAACTCGGATCTTCACCCTCAAATTTATCAGTCAAAACTTTTAAGTGATCCGGCAGCAGAGAAGTATCCAACTCCCCGGTCTGTGATTCGCTTCTCAATATTCTGAAAATATTTTTATGCGATAATTAATACATGAATAATAATTTAAAATAGCCTTAGCGAGTAGACAGTTCATTAGCAACACCAGACCGAGGTGTCACAAAGCATTTCCTGTCAGGAAGGATGTGATAGACCGGCACACGCGGGAAAGACAAAGAAGAAAGAAAGCAGTACATCACTGAAGGAACTGGAATTAATACAAACTAACGACATATCCCTTTAGGTCGAGAGACAGAAGAATCCTCACTAAAGCACAGCCACCAAGAGAGGGATTTTTTTTCACATATTATAAGTTAATGCTTGAGTACAGTTGAGTACCACCCGGTGGTAAGTGGTGATGAAGTCTGACATGGTAAAGTACATTAACTTCTGGCTCTTATAATCTCTATCTTTATAATATATAATTGTGTCTTTATCTGACTATATACAGTCTAAGTCTCTGACTGCGTGCGTGTCTCTATATGTGTGTGGGTGTGTATGAGTCTATCTGTGTTTGCCTGTATCTGTCTGTCTGTGTCTCTATATGCGTGTGTCTATGTGTAACGAGACCGACCTCAGTATCCGGCGTCGGGTGTAGTCAGGCCCGGCGAGCACGGTGACGGCGGCGAGCGCGGAGCCGCGGGCGGCGCGCGCGGCCCGCTCCAGCCGCGCCCAGTCCAGCCGCAGTGACAGCGAGTGATGCGCGCGCGCCCCCACCACGCGCCGCGCGCCCGTCAGACGCGCGTGTGACGACATGCACGCGTATTGAACTGGAATACGTTTACGTATAAACGACAAGATTGTTTGTTTACTTATGTAACTATATTACACCAAACATAGTTCTGGTATAAAAGGTGGGTTTAAATTTAATAGCATTCTCTAATAGCCAACCTATCGGCAATACTAGAAAGCAATAATGGCGGCATTAACATTGTGATTATAGTTATATTACAAAATAATAAACACGTAAATTTTATAAGGATAATAATTATACATAAATATAGTAATAAATATGAAATACATAATAATAAAAACAAAAGGTGAGAGAAAAAATTAATGTCGAAAAGAGAAAAAGTTGTTATAACTGTCCCACTGCCTGGACAGAGAGCGAGTTGATTATTTATCACTATCGAATGCAGTACACTTTTCTGTATACCATAGACGAAATTATTATTATAAAATTAACTCAAATTTTTACTCTCGAAGGCAATACGACCTACTCGTCTTCTATGGAAACGTTCAGAATACTAGATGGCGCTATGTAGTCATTTGTACTTATAGATCCCGTTTCTACATAGTTAAATAATAAATATTAGTATTTTTATATGTCAGCATAAATACAACGTGAATAATTTTAAAGCTTCTATAGATAATTATTTTTAACAGCGCCGTCCAGAAGGAACATTTACTATTTACATATTAACAATTATGTCGTGGTTATACTAATAAGTAGCAGTGAATGCTATTTGGAGATAAAAAAACATTGATTCTAGAGGGTCCATTTCTCTTATATGCCCCTTTACTCTGAATATAAATTATGACTGGTTTGTATGAATACAGACCACTGAAGTGCACGGTGGCGGCGAGGAAGACGGGCACGTGCGTCTTGTTGTGCAGCGCGAGGTCGACTGGGGCGCGGGGCTGCGCGCGCACCAGCGCCGTGTCGCCGTACGTCACCAGTCCCGCCCACCGTACGCCACCGCCGCCGCCTCCCGCGCCCACACCCTCCGCGCACCCGTGCAGCTTGATCTGATCATACCAACATCATTGAATAGACACAAATAAATATCTGAGGACAATTTAAACAAATCCTAAGCATAGCATTAAATTACATTTTCTCAACACACTTGCCCGCAAGGTGGTTATTTTATCGTTTTTATGCCCGCAATTGGATTATACACACGTGATTTTTACTTAATTTCATCACATGTGTGTTGAAAAACGTGGTATGACACAAGTGTGCATTGATCATTAGATACTCGATTTTGTTATGCAAAACCGCATTTAAGTCAGAAGAATCCTTTCTAAGGTAAGGACACACAGACAAAATAAATCATAATCTTTGTGGTATGATTTATCCTAGTAATTGTTTCTCTCAAATATCTTGTATGTACAGACAGAGTGACACAACACAAATTTATTACAAGTATGATAATGTCTACTCCATCAAATTTGACTTAGTTTAAGTAAATACTAACTAACAATTTTATGTGTCCACATACTAACCTTTCTAAAAAAATCGCAGTTTTTATCAAAGGCGATGCGCAACGAGGCGAAGTGCGGCTTGACTGAGGACGGCATGAACACGATGGGCAGCGGACGGCACTCGCACGGACCGAACGACAGGCAGTACACACCTACAACAACATAAGTGAAGTGACGTCCTGAAGTGGTATGTTGATGTATCTGAGGTCATTTGGTGTCGTTACTGATCCCAGATGCTTTAGCAATATACGGCTTCCCTTGTTTCTTTCTCTTCCTCGTGCATGCGGTTCTATTACTTCCTTCCAGGCAGGCAACGCGTTAGTAACACCCCAGTCTGGTGTTACAAGAGTCCATGGGCGGCAGTGATCAATAACGATCACGTGACCCGTCTGCACGTTTGTCTGCTTAAAACATAAAAAATACAATTATTTCACTTACCCCGAGACTCCATCCCAGGCAAGTCTATAGCGAACCCGTCGCCGACTATCTGACATCGAATCTGGACCTTCCTGTCGCTGAAGTTCTTCAGACTGATCTCCTTCCGTCCTGCTCGCACCCATGACATAGAATTCATGTTCGTCTTTATCGGAAACATCTTCGGTCGTTCCACTCCGCCAGCCACCTCGATCGATGACGTCACACCGCTTACCACGTCTTCTATTATTAATGTTCTGGAATATTATTACAGAAATTTGAACATTATTATTTATTAAAAAAAAACAAAATTCATATGTTCGTGGGTATTGGTAATACACCCAAAGGAAAATTATTTTAAATTTACCACCAGTTAGAAAGGTGCTTTATTAAGGAGAAGAAACAGCGAAAGAAACTCCTAGGCGCATCTTTAAAAACAATAAAAAATACAAATGATATCTTATTAACTACACAGAGCTGGATACGGCAGGAGTATTTGTTTCAAGACGTGCATATATTTGTCTATCCTGTAGTAACCTTTAACACCTTTCATTTAAACAATTCACCAGTCTTTTAAACATTTCAATAGATTTCTCACGTATTTGTTGAGGCAATTTATTGTACAAACGTACATCGAGCCCCATAAAAGATTGTTGCACCTTGTTTAAACGAAACGAAGTCACAGCCAGCTATGCCTATTTCACGACAAACGATCATGCGTTTCACTGATTTGGGTAAAATCATATATATATATACATATAATAAAAAGAAGTCCCCTTGTCTGTCTTTCTTTCTGTCTAGACGCGATGAACTCGAAAACTACCCAACGGATTTTTAAGCGGTTTTCAACAATAGTGAGTGAGTCTTTAAGAAGGTTTCGTATATATGTACTATTTTATTATACTTTTATGTAAATTAGCAGAAATACGGCAATAAACGTTGAAAAAGTCTCGCCAACTGGGAGCTATCCACGGGAACGCTGCGTTAACGTTAGTTGAGTAATGTACTAGGGAATTCAAGATCTATAAAAATGTTACAAAACAGTCCGCGATAGCAAATCTTGACATCTTACAGTTGACTTACAATAACCATTTTTATGTTCAAATTTTTAATTTAGAACGTTACGTTAATTTCAAAGTTATTTTCTTTAGTTCCCTATTAATCCTTATCCAAATGAAAATGTTAATTAACTTAGGCATTTAATGCAGATCAAAGTTGCCGTCTACACTATATCAATCAGATAGGTGGATAGTTTTTGAGATGTTGTCGTTATAAGTAATTAGCAGCGAAACATTTAAAGCTCTGCGAGACAGCGTTCTTTCCTTGAGATGCATACGGCGCTCTGCTGCTTGAGAACCTCCTCTATTTTTGAAGTCCAAAATTCACGCGGGCGAAGCTGCAGGCGGCATATTACCTATATTTTATTATTACTTTACCTAACCAGCCAAAGTTACTTTACCTAAAGAGCTAAAGCTACTTTCGCTAACCAACTAAAGCTACCTAACCAGCTAAATCTACTTTACCTAACCAGCTAAAGCTACTTTACCTAACCAGCTAAGTCTACTTTCCCTAACCAGCTAAATCTACTTTACCTAACCAGCTAAAGCTACTTTACCTAACCAGCTAAAGCTACTTTACCTAACCAGCTAAAGCTACTTTACCTAAACAGCTAAAGCTACGTTCGCTAACCAGCTAAATCTACTTTACCTAACCAGCCAAAGCTACTTTACCTACCAAGCTAAATCTACTTTACCTAACAAGCTAAAGATACTTTACTAACCAGCTAAATCTACTTTAACCAACCAGCCAAATCTACTTTACCTAACCAGGAAATAATCCGGAACTTATGTTCTATATAACGTCCTTGGAAACGTGGATACTCCTTGTGAGTAACCATAACATATATAAACTATTTAATTTAAGTCTGAATATGGCTAAAGACTATTCAGATAATTTTATTTATACTTACGTTTCACAGACATTGTCATTGAGCCCAGTATAAACGACTTCCAGGTTAGCGGACCCCCCAGGGGCTATCTCAACTCTGGCTGGAGAGACCCTAAAGGGGAAGTCACTCTCGGTGTAAGTACAAGTTTGGAATTTAATCAGCCAACAACCAGTTGCCGATCCTGTGTTGCTTAGTGTTATATTGACAGGCTCTGAAATACAAAAAATAATATATTGTAAAATTATTATTCGTTTAAACGAGTTGTGAACAATCCGCGGTCCGCGGTCCGCATGTGGCCCTTTGAGCATTTTTAAATAAATTTTTATGCTTAATTAGCTAAAACATTATATCAAAATATAAAATAATTCAACATAAAGCATTATTATTGAAGCAATAATATAAAAACTTTACATATTAACTCTAAAACGTTTAGTATATTTGATTTAGTATATTAAAGAACTATGTGAGGCCTTCTTGCAAAAATGAATTTTACAGTGGCCCTTCAAATAAAAAGGTTGCTCAACCCTGCCTTAAACTAAAATATGCAATCTATTCAACTTTTAACACATTATGACTTCGCTTCAACCCATTAATGGCCTACTACAGAGCACGGGCCTCTCCTTATACGGAGGAGAAGGCCTAGAATATCACACTGCCCCAAATACGGATTGGACGTGTTAGTGGCCAACCCAAGTTTCAGATTTTTTTCTGCCCGAAGGTCTTTTTTTTGCCACTAGGGATCTCCAAGGGTCCAAACTCTCAAAATTTATGAGGTACCGGCAGACTTGAGCTCAGGACTTCCTGCTTGAGACACTAATGTCCAATTTACCATTAGCAAATAATTAAAAAGTTACCATTACAAATCTGCAATTTATCATTGGATGGTGTTTGTACCACCAGCTGGGCTCTGCCCACCGTCCCAGTCATACTGACTCTCTTCAACACCGTACCCCCTCCAATAAGGTTTACATTCAGTACGCCCTTGAACGACGCTACTTCATCATCTATAACAATAATTATTATGAATGAATGAATGTACTTTATTCTGCACATTGGAAAAATACATGTTTGATAACAATGAGATTTCATATCAGGAATAGTCGATCTCGTCGCTTTAGTGGCAACTTCTTTTAGATAACCTTAGAACGGAGAACTTACGCTTAGACCGAATGTAAGTAGTTTTATACATATATAACTGACCCGGCCAACTTCACACCGCAAGACTACTTTTTTTATTTTTTTTTTTACTTTCTAAACCTCCCCTGAACTTCCACATATCAAAACTGAAAATTTGCCATTAATTGCAATGTATATTTGATTGAACCTAGATACCGAATAGTGTCCTCTGCCGGACTGATTTGTGAATCTAGACCGTCCAGGACGTCACCCAAACGCATACAAAAAAAAACATTCAAAACGGTCCAGCTACAAAAAACAAAAAAAAAGTGAAAAGGTTCGCACACTGCATATGGTTGTAGAAAAACCACAAACGCTAGTTTTCAGCGTATCCTAAAGATTATCAGTTCGGAAAAATGGTTCAAAGGAATATAACAATTATGATGGTATAACTTAAGGGTAAGGCATTATATATTATGGGTGGGCCTACCCTCAGAACTGAGGAGGCCTAATATATACTTCAACAACCTGATCGGAATACGGATTTAGTAGGGAAATATAAGACTATATGGAATACAAAGTTTTTATGCTTTCCAAAGACCTCCAATAAAGCTTGCCGTCAGCCCTGGAAAATGTGCAATAAATTTTTACAATATTAGTCCCTAAAAAGTAGAAAAAAAATATATACTATATTCTTACCTAATCCTAAATCTGACAACTTAGGTGCGTTGAATATGATGGTAACTTTGATAGCATTTTCATTTGTTAGCCTACAAAGCTGCTTGTTAATTCCTTTTCCTTTCGTTTTGCTCATCTGCGACTCTTCCTGTGAGCTCTGACGATCCATCAACGCCTTACTCACTTCACTTCTCTTTATTTCTTGAACATTTTTAATCACAAACATGCTGTCTCCTACGGTGATTGCCAATTCCAATTTTAAGTCTACTGGACAGTCGCTTATAAGAACAAAATATTTGGTAAACAATGACTTTTCTTGAACAACGGGGAAAGTAATTTTGTTGACACCGTCCGAGGATAATGCTTGCATTGCAGGCATTTTGATATTTACTTCCAAATATCCTTCTTGTTCAGTATCTCCATCCATGGATGCATCTTTGAGGTATACTTTAAAAGGCAATTTTGTGACCATTTCTGCGTTAGATGTCAGATGAAGGTTGAATTGCTCCGTCTTGTGAGGAGACAGCAAAAGAGGTAGACGGGGTAACTCAATGGTAAGATCCTCACCCCCATCTGGCAAGTCAACAAATTCAATCCTCGCTGTCAGCCAACTATCTGTCAAGGTTGACACTGTGATTGTGACAGGGCAGCTGACTCCTGTAAAAAATATATTTTCATAGATGTCCTA
>DWJZ01002369.1:0-19700 GCA_018249125.1 Asbolis capucinus
CAGTTCAAATATTTAGAAAAAAAAACAGTTTAATTCACTCATTCACCAAAGAATATATATATATAATATGTTATATATGTCTCTACATATTTTTATTAGTTTTGTCTTGAAAATAGGCGAATTTATTACTAAATATTTGAACTTTAGGTGACTTTACCTTTAAAATTATGTAAGAATAAACCTTGTAAACGGTAGGTAGTTATGTACTTAAGCACTAAGCGAACCTCCATTTAGTTGTTGGTAATATGTAACTCGTATCTGATATAAGTTTAGACTATATATGAAGGTAGGGTTTAAGTTACCTGCGGGTTTTGTAGTGATGGCATATCATTAATTTTCTGAACAACACTTCACCTTCAAAAAACCATTCCCATGTTTTTGTGACTGTAATTGTGCACGGCTGGAATGTTTTGAATGTTGTGCGAGTCTTTGATCCCTTGAACATTTTCAGGAAAATAAATGTGGGTCTTGCCATCAAAGTCGGTTTGTTATAGATCATTATGTAACTATCACAGCCAGCTTTGATGAGCACGTCCCCATTCGATCCCACCGATTCCCCCTTCTTTCGTGCCACAATCGCAGCTTTATAATGATTTCTCGGGCCTAGCCTGTCAAAGCGGCGGTGAAATGTCACCTGTCTTCATATCACAGCCACTTTGATGTGGTCGGTTTACGGAGACTTCTACAACTCGACCAGATTCGAACGTCGCAGACTATTCGAAATTTTTGAAATGAAGATATCTTACACAGTCCATTCGTGAAAGTGGTTGTGAAATGTTTTCGTAATCATATCACAGCCATTTTTGACGAGTCGGACTGTGGAACTGAACTACGAGAGACAATGGAAGAATGAAGAGTGAGTGCTGGGGCTTCCTGGCGTGGAGCCGTGCAGGGTGACCTACCGCTCACAAAGTGGATGTGATGTGTGTTCTTGATTCATATCACAGCCAGCTTTGATGAGCGGGAGTGCACCCAAAGACATCGCGATCTCCGATGACGAGTCCACTGTATCCAGAGCATATAAAATGGGGGGCCAACACTGTGGTTGTGACATGTTATTCCTTTACACATATCACAGCCAGCTTTGTTGACTTCCTGTTTTTCATTTTCATCTGTATCAAAGAAGAAGAGCCAAGACGAGACAAGCTTAAAAATCAAGAATATTTTTTTTTGCAATTTTAAGTCTATGAGTTCTTTGTAAGGAATTATCATTTGCTTTGAAATAAATTAGATAAGGTAATTCGTTATTTTGGAATGTTTAACATTGTTTTATAAATTCAGGAGGTAAATTAATTAACTTAAATTGTCATTAAAACGAGTAGCTAGAAAAAACTGTTTGTTATTGTATACTAAGAAACAGAAATTCAGAATTATTTTCTTTTTACTCTTTCCTTTTAATCGGGAAAATGTAATTAAGGGTAAGGTTATTTTTTGTTGTTGTATCTAACGCTAAGTGATGTTTATTTGCGTAACAGGAAAACAAAACAGTATTATGGGCGTCTAATTAACCCTTTAACCCTTATTTACAGCTATTTTTTAACAGATAATGTTTTTTTGTTAAAACATTCTTTGGATTTATTTATTATACTGTACGACGGCATGAGTAGAATTGATTCCTCACTTCATTTTTACTCACTTCATTCTTCATTTTTTACATCAAATATCAAATTAGTTCAGTGATAAAAAATGGAGGATGAAAGAGAGAGAAAATATCCGACGGACGGACCAACAACTGCGCTTTCACATTCGTTAATAATGACTTATAATCGTCCCTTAACAGAGAGTCTATATTAAATTCTTTACTAAATGTACAATAAATGTAACCAGATATGCACTTTTTTATCGTGTTACGTTAGAAAAATAAAAATGTAAGAAATTTCATTCCTGAAAATCGTAGTGTCTACTACGAATTGTATGTTGAGTTATGAAGTTAATGGTTTATTTGGTGTATTTTATGAAATTTAAAACAGGTTTAATAATTTGGATGAAATGTAGTACGAACTTTAGAGCTTTTTACCTAAATAGGTACCTACTCAATGTTTTTGTCAGAAAACCTTTTTTTATTTAGTTTAAATATTTCGTTAGATAATATTAATGTAGCAGCAATCGAATGTTAATTTTATTATAAGCATTATTTTATGTTTTTGCGAATTTTCTTTGCGTTAAAATATATGTATGGTAAACAAAATTATTTACCTGGAATCAAAAATTAAATTATTATGTTTTCGGCTTTCAGGTGGATCGCGGGATACTGATTCAAAAGGAAGTTAATGCCTAATTTTTAGTAGGATAGTTTTAGAGGATTCCTTAATTTGGGTTCTAATGTTCTACTAAGTCTTAATAGGTAAATAGTACATCTACATATATCATGTTATTAATATATCGTTTTTATGTAAATTCGATTGCCCATAAAACGCTTGCTTTCTCAGTAAATTTAGGTAAGACGGTACCTAACGATAATATTAATATTAGGTACTTACATAGTTTTATTATAAGATTTAGAACTGGGTTTTCTTATGGGTATATTCTTATATATCCATGGGACCCCATAAAACCCCCGGGGTCAACGGTACCTTGTATCTAGGAGTCTCTCCGTTCGTCCGTCTATCTCCGCCAAAGTCAGGGGCTAACGACTGTTTTTAACAATTTCACCGCTGTCCATTAGTCGCGAGTTTTTTTTACATATTTTGATGTACAATAAAAAGGGGGTATTTAAAAAAATGTATTTACTTAAAAAATGAATACCTAAATCTTAATAATCACTGCCGTCCTCACCTCCTCTTGTGACTTATTTTTTAATTTATTTTTTTCAACTATACTGAAAATGAGGTGTTATTTCCAGGTCACGGGAGACGTCTGCCGGCACCGGTTTAACAACAGAAAATTTTATTTCATTGATAAGAGTAGGGACACATTTAAGGTTAAGAACACCCTCATATTTCAATCAGACAGCTACTTACATAAGTTTAGTTCTGGCACGTTTTTCATGAAGTTCATTAGGTATATGTTTTCATTTTATCTGAAATAAAAATGTTCATAAATATGTTTTGTTTTTATTCCCGCCCTATTGAAAATACTTAACTTTAGCTGACACTTTGGTAGTTTTCCCATCTTCATTGAGAAGGCCTGGAGTGTATTTCACCACGCTGCTGAAGTTTCTTTACCGACCTGCTGCATACACGACTTGTAATAGGGCTTACTGCCCTCCGACGTAAAGAAGAAATTTTGCCACATCATTTTTTAACAAAATGCTTATGATAGTGTCATATGACGACCGCGGCATCGTAAAAGGCGCAAAAGGTCACCTTCTGGTTGTAGAACTTCGCGGAAGGATTACACTATCAACATTATTATAAAGTTATAAATATTATTACAGTATTACATATTTTAATATGAAGACTAAGACAAGCCTACTTGTTTGTCGGCTATTTTCATAAGACGAAAATTGGACCAATGTCTTAATTAATAAGTAGATGAATATATTGCTTTCTGAAATGTAACGACCTCCGAATGACACTAAAATTATTAAATACTAGTTTTCACCCGCGGCTTCGCCCGCTTGGTAGGTACACACTAAACTCAGGAAAACAATATATGCACTACACAGAGTGAGAGGGAGATTAGTGCAGGAGGATTCTTCTTTCCATTTTGGTCCCATGTTCCGTAGAGAAAACTATCCAGTCCCTAGTAACTCCCGATCCCACGGGATTTCCGGGAAGACAGACTTGTTAGTTTTAAATTAATATGATTATTTAGACGCTTATACCCATACGCGTAGAAGGTTTCCCGCTTAAATTTCGATCCCGCGGGATTTCCGGGCTAAACACTATCCTATATATTCATCCAAGTTACCCTCTATGTTGTACCAAATTTCATGAAAATTGATTTGGCAGTTTTTGCGTAAAGGAGTAAGTACTTATATTAGTAGGATTCAGGTGTAGGTACCTAGTACAGATAAAATCTAAAAAGGTTATTATTGGTTTCCAAGCCATTAATGGCCCTGGTCTCTTACCGAGCTCGTCCTTCATCACATAACAGTGGCCTAGAGGGTACTTCAATGCGTTATTTTTACACGGATCGATGGACACGTGTTCAACACATATCTTTAAGCCACCTGAAAGCATTCGATAAGGTTTATTGATTGCTATCCAACGAAAACAAAACCTACTAAATGCCTTCCATAACCTAGGCACTGACGTCTTCAAGAATTTTTACCATCAAGAATTGTTTCCCACTAGCGGTAATTTTCCAGATGTGCTCAATGTTGCTCAACTGTGCCGATTACGATCGACACCAGTTGCCAAGATTTCTTTACTGTGAACTTTTATCATTTTGCGTAATTTAGGAAGAATTGTGTATTGATTCTCTTGTTGCCAGCTGATTGGTTGGTTTCAACACAATAATAGCCCTCTATTGAACAAGTATCACTCCCTAATAATTGAGGAGTTAAGATAAGTTGCCACCTCGCTGCTCCAGCGCGACGTGATGAGAGAGTAAGAAACGCTAGATATGTCAGAATAAACTCGGTTTTAAAATCAATATGCCATGTTGAATAGTTCCATTAGATAATAGATTGAATTGAAGTTCAAGTCAGGTATTAATGGGCAAATTATTAGGCGTCTAAGTCAATGTGCTTTACTATTCTATATAAGACTACATCGTCACTTACTATCGGGTGGGACTGTAGTCAAGCATTAACTTATGTTACGTAAAAACGAAATCCTGAAAACCTCTGCAACGTGTTTGTTTGTACTAGAAAAAAAATCTGAACCACACCTAACCCGTAGGAGTAGGTAACCTTTTCTCCTAATGCCTGAAATACTTGACTAGCAATTTTTCAGATAAGTGTACTCGTAGGCAAAGATTTACCAAAGCAACGGATTACCTAATCACAAAATAAATTAAGCGAATTTTGCACATCATAACTAATAGTAGACACCGCTTTAATACTTTCCATTTTGCGCAGTATCTACGAAAGCGGCCGTGTGATTCCCTACCCGTCCTCTTTCTTCACACGACCTAATCGATGTAGCTACTCGAACATGTAGCCAGTACACAGACCTCTACTCCTAACTGTACTATCATGCTGTGAATATTTCCATAATTATACATAAAACAGTTTATCTTCTCGAATTGGAAATTAAAGCACTGAAGAACATGGTGGATCCCGCTACCGCTTGGTTGAGTCGAACTCAAGAATGCTCTCTGTCTAATAGTCAATGACATTGACTAAAAGATGTTTCTCTTTCATCGCTATGGAGCTTTGTAACCGAAATTTATAGAATTTTTTATAGAATTCGGATAGAAGCGCAGTACGTTTTATGGACAAAATCATTAGGTTACTACCTATATCCGTAATAATCCAATATTATATGAATGCTGATTCATAGAATATCCGTAACGGAAACTATCATCATCGTATCTGAAACCTGTATTATATTATTGACATATCTGTATCCAAGTTGTTATAACATCCGTGGTCTACTCTGCCATTGGACCAGTACGGGACTACAACAATCTCTGGGTACGGGCGATGTGGATCCAGCTGAAATAGGTTAGTATGGATAGGCTCTAGTTTAAATTATACCAATATATGTATATAAAGGCACGCCGTGTGTCTAGACGCGACAACCGATAAGCAATCAAATACGCTTTCCCACAGTTTTCTCTAATAACGCATTATTAAAGGTTTTGGTGTATAATTCTATACTCAGTGTTAATTCCAGATCTTGTATACACCGAGCATAGTTTAAAGCACAAGAAATAAGCTGCACAAGATTTTATGAGGAAAGGGTGTTCTTAACTTATGGAACTGGAGTCATAGGTATTCTTTTGGAAACTTGTAAACCGCAGGAATTTTACATTGAAATTATGGTGGGAAGGCACATGTTATTATCGAGACGCATTACTGTGGGTGCACCTACGTATATAAAGTTCTTGAACAATCTGTACCTTTTATATGTCGCTATTGATACATATTAATACAATATCTATCAGTATAATTTGGAAATTGATGGTGCAGTTCAACGAACTTCATATATCGTAAGCTTGGAAAACGGATTCTTGGTATGAGGACTAATTAAGATTTTTAAATATTTTATTCCTAAACTCTGTATAAGTTAGCTTGATCTTTTTGGCAAATGTAATTTTTTTTTGATCGACATAACTTTGCAATGACGAACATATTAAGTATTTTCTTAATTTAACGATTTTAAAAATCGTAAAATTTAAAAAAATACATTTATTTAAATACATATAACGCAAAAGTCCCTAACGATTCAAGCGTTATCCGAAAATTTTAAGACTTTTTATTGCTTCAAAGTAAAATTAAAATGGGAACACTGAAAATAATAGACGCTTGTATAATGTTACATCGGTCGTACGGATGGACACGAATAACAGGCAGGAACTGTTACAAATATCCATTACAAAAAACCATTATTTAAGATGATTGTTACGAACAGGGAACTGACGACTCCGTTGATAATGATCTTGACTGTGCTCCTCTTCCTTAATAAAAACTGTGTTAACGATAAAACTATTTTTGTTTTCAACTTTAATTTTCATATACAGGGTTATTTTTGGACCTCCCGTTAAATATAAATAGGTGGTTCAGACCATGAAACTAAAAAGCCTTTCCAAAGAAATATGGATTGAAAAGTAAAAAAAAAATTGACATTTCTATAGAAAGCTGCTCGATCCCGTGGTCGATTTCGTATGGAAGGTCGGAATTAATGGAATCAATGTTTTATGTCTAGTACCATAAATACTTTCACATATACACCCACGCCATCTCGTGACATTTACAAGTATTTTAAAAAGTTATTTTGTGGACTACTAGATATTTTCTATTCCCATCACTAGCCTCTTTGTCAAAAAGATCAAGCTAACTTGAACAGGGTATAGCTAGTTATATGATATTATGTCGATCCATAATCATCATTGCAACTCACAACTGTCCCACTGCTGGGCTTCGGTCTCCACTCACAATGTGAGGAGTACAGGTCATAGGCCTCCACGCTCGCCAATGGCGGATTCGTGGACGGTTCATAATACCTATTATTAATCCTTGATAGGGAAAAAAAACAACGAGAATTTGCATAATTTATTAAGGTATGTTCATTGAGAAAATATTTTAACTATTACAAGAAAAGTTGAGCATAACAGAAAAAGGAGAAAAGGAGAACTAGGCCAACGAACGAGAATACTACATAATCATTTAGATCATTTCTGATAGCAGGTAGGTACATATTTATGGAGTAACAAATACCTTTTTAATACGACTCTGTTCAATTTTAATACATTATATACAAAACAGTTCATTTGAATACATTATAGGCCATACCAATAACTATTCAAAACAAAATGAGAAATATGTATATTTTCACGTAATGTTTACAATTTTACCTCAGTACTAATCCAATACCTACTAATAAAAATCGTATCAATAACATACATGTGGAAATTACAGATATCTAAGTACCATTATATAGATGTAGAAATAATACGTTTACATTTGTGCTAAAGATCTGGCATACAAACATTATGAGGTGTACCTAAAAACTTAAATATTAATAGGTGATGTAGGCAATTTATAATATTAAGTATATTATATAGTATTAAAATTATACAAAAAATAGCAATATTTAGGACTAAAAAGAAAACGAAATGACAAGTCGTTTATCATGTCTTTGAAACATACGATTTAAAATTACTCATAGATGAGACTGAGATGAGGTTTTGTGAAAGTGTAGGTAAGTTTGTGATATCCTTAGAATCCATGCTATTGTGGTATGGAGGTAAATTATACTCGGTGCAAACTAGATCTGGAATGCTTACCAACACAGCGTTTCTTAGCAACCACAGACAAATACAAGAATGAAACTTTATATATATACATATATTTTACGTACAATCAGTTAATTCTTGACATAGATCCTACCTGATAGCTAGTAGCGATGATGTCTAAGGTGTTGGGCGCATTGACCTCAGTAAATGCCTATTGACTCTTTTCTTGAAGACTCCTACATCAGTTTCTAATTTATTTGTATTTTTAAATATTTTATTGTATATAAAACGCCAATTAATAAATTATACAGCTGTAATTAATTAGCTATTAATAAATTATATTGAAAGGTATACTTCTACATACATCAAATTACATACGTTTATTAATGACGTTGTTGTTTTTTGTTTGATCGATACGACAAAATTTATTCGTAGTTTGTATTTGTATTTTAATCAAGACTTCTTTTATTAACTAATTATCAAACAGAAGGTGTGTAGTTCGCGGAACAAAAGGCATTTATCCCAGTTGGTGAAAACCCTATAAGATATATTTTTTAGTTTATTTACATTTATTTCGGATCGAAATTGCACAGAGTAGGTAAAGAATACATAACGAACAAAGTTCGTCCATCCGTTCGATTTACGGAGTAGAGCTTATGGAGTATTTTCTTACTATTTAGAGGTAATGTAGAAGTATACCATTTAACTTTTGTATGATTGCAGAGATATTTGGGTAATTTATATTAGGCTCATCATTCATCTATAAAAAACTTACTAATAAAAAACTATCTCTCCGTTTTCAGGGGTCGTCGGTTAAGGAAATCATTACTATATCAGACCGTAACTGCACCACTGCTGGGATTGGGCCTTCTCCAACCATGGGAGTAGGGCCCATTGGGCTATCTCAGAATTCGGATATGTACTTGAAGGTGTCGAGGTGTCGAAAAAGTACGTACAAGTGTCTATGCTAATATTATAAAGCTGAAGGATTTGCTTCTATGCTTGAACGCGGTAATCTCAGGAGCTACTTGTCCGATTTGAAAATTTCAGTGTTAGATAGCCCATTTATCGAGTAAGGCTATAGGCTATATATCATTACGCTCAGACCAATAGCAACGGAGCATCAACGAAAAATGTTGCAAAATTGGGAGATTTTTTTACTATAGAGAACTTCCGCTGCGTGCGCTGCGTAAACGGTTAGTTTCGCAAAAATCATGTATGACAGAACGAAGTCGCGCGTTAAAGTTAGCGTTAGCCCAAAGTTACTATTTCACGCCGACGAAGTCGCCTAGTTTTACATAATATTATGCCTTAAATCCAGAAAAAGGCTTGCAATACAGTGTAATACCGATCACGATCAGGACCTACAGGTATCCACTAGAGAAAACCACGACATATATATTATTATATATTTTATTATTTCCTATTATACAGTAGAAATCATATCAAAACCATTTCATTTGTTCGTGAATTTGTCTGTGTTAGCTAGTTACAACTGCACAGACCAAGATAAATTTATTGCGTACAGTTTTATGAACATTTTACTATCATTTTATAGGCAAAGTTATTTTTAAACATACAGAATACTTTACGCATTTGCATGCATGCAGCATTGTAAAATATTATTCAGAACTAAATCTGAATCGAAGTGTACAGTTTTATCACATAACTTGTACGATGATAATAAGAAATAATTTCTTTTTACACGTAAATTTACTTATAATTCGTGAACTACCTTGTTTACATGTGTAGCGTAAACATTTTTACTCAACAAATAACCGTAGTGTCCTATAGATTGTTTTATGTAATTAACTGTACTGATCAAAACTTAATTACAATTATAAAGAATAGTAAAAAATAAATCTATTTTACCAAAAATAGTATATTTAGACATATACAAGTTTATTTAAATTTACAATAATTATTAAGTATAAATGTCACTGTTACTAACATGGCTAATAGAAAAATAAACTCATGTCAGCAAAAATGGTTCATTAAAAATATTACTTGTGCGTGTGAAAGAAAATATAACATTTTCTATCTTGACAAGAAAGGCATACAAAATTTAACCGTCACCTAATGCGAGTATTACATAATTAATACATCTTTACGATCATAATTTCTGCAAAAGATTAATTTTTAATTATTTCGTTCCCATCAGTACCTTAACACTTAAATCTATCAACCTCCATTCATTAATCGTGGTGGTCTTCTTCACAACTCGAATCGCCCACTGCTGGGTTAACATTTCCCAGTTTTAGTCCACTACGCCCACTCTCCACCAACTCATTCCTCACTATAAGGAAGTCTGATACTATTTCGTTTAAACCCGAACCCCAGCCCCAAAAATTATGCATAAGTTAGGCGATTTCCTATAGATAGATAAATTAAGTTACATATGCTAAATTGAGTTGTAAAGATGGGGAGACGTAGGTATATCAATCGCAGTCGCAAAAGACATATTACTTTCAAATATTAGGGGCTGGAAAAGAAAATACAAAAAAAAAATGATAAAATGGAAGAGATAAGGGAAATGAACATACAATAAAAGCGAGGTTACTGTAGCAGTGAACGAAAAATAGCTAAGGAATTGAGCAGGAAGGAAAGGAAAATGGAAAGTGAATTTTGAAAGAATGAAATCAACAGTTACGAGTTTTATAACGATAGTCGAATTTATTTATCACCAAGTTAAGAATGGAATCATTTGACTTATCCCGAGCTTTGTCATATAAAACAGGAGTCAGTTCAAAAACTAAAAACGGCTTCCTATTTAATGTGATTTACGAAAGAATCCGCTTCACCACAGCGTAAGAAGAGAGCGATTGTGGTAGCGCAGACGCATTATATTATTGAGTTCAAAAACGACTGAAATCACCAATAGGGTGTATTTAACACATACCATGGAATCACAAGCCATGGGAAACCGTCTTCAGTAGTAAATTTTGAGATAATGATAATATTATTATACATTCTTCAGCACAAATCAATTCAAATAGAACATAACATTTATTTGTACATAAGAGAATATGATAATATTTTATAAGGATTAATGATTTATATTAAACAGTGGCTTTTATATCTACCTAATAATTTTATATTGTATTCGTAACTTTTTTGAAATACCCTAATACCTAATACAGTTCTAAACCTAAACAGACCAATTGAAAAATTAACTAATAAAATAACCTAAACTTACAATTGCGATCTGTTACAAGCCGTTAAACGACATGTAAACGACATTTTCTGACTTTACAATATATATAATTATATATATTTAATTATAACAGTGAAGAGTAAATATTTATTTATTGTTTATATTATACTTGCAACAATTATTTTAACTTTTTAAATATATAGAGAATAATGTGTAAAGACAAGGTGATAAAAAATATATTTAGATTTATATAGATTTAGTACCATAATAATCATATGTACGAAAATACATTGCACGTCGACTTTGTTATGGGAATGGACATATTTTGTCCTATCATACTTAATTAGACGCGATATCAATAAGTGAAAAACTAAAAAAGTAAAAAAAAAGTGTACGAAAGCTCTTAATAAATGCATAAGATCCAATCCTATTATTTCGCTTTAATATTTTTGCATTTTAGAACATCTAAAATATTCGTTGTGATCAAAATAAAATGAACGCGATCCGATATTTTTATCATCGCATCATTCGTATAATCTAGCGATAAAGCCTCAATACCAAATCAATAATGTTAAATTGCTACTTTATAACAACATAGTTGTAATTTCTACCTGACCCCTTGCAACCTTATAATCTAGATAACAATGATATTAGAGAACAGTCCAAGTCTACAAGACGACATATCTTAACGAAAGCATCGGCATAACGACGTCGAGATATCCACAAGTCATATCGAAAGCCTTTATGTCGTATAATATAATGTGTAGATACACAATACAGATATTATATCAGAAAAATTAATTAACTGTGGAAATTATACTTCTTTTGGCGCGTGGAAACTGTGGAAATTATACTTATAATAGTTAGAAAAAACAAAAGACAAAATCTCCAATTATTTTTTTAATTAAAATTTGTACATATAATCAACCAAGTGGGATAACTTATTTATTTATGTAATAATATTGCAAAATACGGATTGTAAACAACAAATACATATATGATTAACGTCAAAGAAGTATAATCTCGTACATAAACACGATTTTATTATCTAAGTAATGCGAACTGTTTATACACGATCGCTCTTATATGCCTTACTTAAAAACGTTACATTACATAATTATTTACTTTTAAATATAAGTCAATATTAACTGAGATATTAAAATATCGTTAAGTTAACTTTACTATGTCATATATTTTATCAGAATGTACCTTGAAAATTTCGGTGAAAACGTGACATAGTAAGTCCAAAAATCTCGGAAATTATCCGAAAGTCATATTATTTAATATGCTATATTTTTACGTTTTATTAAATAAGGTCGGTTGTAAGGTTTTATTAAATAATGTCTTTAGTTGCAGCATTTATTCACACAATCATTATGTCTCCGGGATTTTAAATAAACTAGCCCGCAATAAGTAAAATCGCAGTAACAAGTACAGGCAATAAGAAACTGATAATTTCAAAACATTACGACATTTCTTCTTAATAATCATCACGCCAGCGACATAACGCGGTGCGTACAATTTACATTTCTAACGATTTCCTTGCAATCTTATAATTAACAACACAATTTCTAAACAAGACTAATTATAAAAAAAATACAACTAAATATTCCATTACGAAAGAAAAAAAACTGTGAGCCTCTAGAAACAGTGTCCAGATGTCTTATCAAATAAAAGAAAATAGCACACTGGGTTCTATCACACCGGAAAAAAAAACAATACAAATACTTAACCTTCATAGAAAAATAACAACTTTCATTGTTCGTAGATAGTAACATTAAAACAATTAAATTTATAACACATTTCGGACGGCTTTAAATAATATGATAATACAAAGAATGACTTAGAACAATTTAATGCCTGGAAAAAAATACTTACGTTTACTGACATTACAATTTAAAATTTAGAGTTTCGAGGTTCATTTAAAATATAACCAGTGAAATTGTAATCTATTTAATGAATAATATAATCTATTTAATAAATCGATTCCTTAACTCAGAATAATTAAAATTGCATACACTTACTTCAACATTATGTTCAGAAAAATTAAAGTGATTCTGATAAATTTAGTTGAACAAAATTGCTATGTTGCATTTCACTTTAGGAATTTGTGCGCTCAATAATGTTTTATCTAAAAACTGAAAAAAGCGAAATTTAAATTCAAACAGATGAATTTATAAAAAGTCATATACTGATATATATTAATATTATACACAACCAATATTTTTACTGCAGTAGTACTCATATTTCATAATTTAATACAACATATACATTTTTATACATTAAACGAAGTATTACTCTAATATATGTACTTTTTCATACTTAATGGGATTAATAAAACTAAATTATATTGTCTAGTCACTATGTAGCAGTGAAAAATACAAATTTCACGAAAGTACCCAAACATGCAATATATTTCTTGTGCCCTCTAAGAAAATAAATAATCAAAAAACTACTCAATAGGCGGTCTTTTTGCTTTAATTATGATTTCTTAATTGATTTAAAAACGAATGAATGAACTGGATTGAATTCCACATGTCGATGTCGTGACACCACACTCTTGACGAACAAGGCAATTAAAGATATTTTTTTAGATTAACCCCAGTTTTTTTACAAAGGTTGACAGTTAGTAAATTGATATGTCGGAATGACAATGACAAAATTTTATAGCTTAACATAAATAACAGTAATTTATTTTACTACAGCCTGAAACTACATACATAAGAAAGGGCATTGATAGTTATATAAACCTTAGGGTTAACTCCAAATAGACCAGAGAGGCGTCATGGTTTTTCGATGAATAATATAATAAAATTAAGTATTGAACTAAAAGTTTAAATTAAAGAAGAAGTAATATAGTAAGTAGTGTTGCAAAAAAACTTATTCTTACAGGTATCAAATTGCTCAATAATTATTCGCTCATACAAACCGCACTTGTGCTCCATTGAGTAGCTTTATTTTGGAATTAATCCTTAAGGTAATCTAAAAAATACAAATATGTCTAAATGCCACAAAATATACTGACATAATGATACATATACATAGCTATGCATGTTTTTTAGAAATGTATAATGCTTCAGAGGTTCCTAATGTTATTTATACTAGATTAAATTGTTGTAATATGAAATACATATTATTTTATATGACATTTTGTATTTTTTACTGGACCTACTTATGTGTAGGACGAAATATAGTATGTGTAAATGTGAGATCGATAAACACTAAGGACCTTAGCAGTATTGGAAAAAATTATAAGATGAAGAAACTACATAAAAGATGTTGTATGGTCATTGTACAGGTCATGAATCTCTCTCTCACACTCACATTCTAAAGAGCATTTATTAGGTCAGATTCAAGATACGGGATTAGCTACTTATTATGAACTAGTAAACAAATTTTAAGATATTATTATAGGGTGTCATTCCCTTCATTATATATTCGTGTAAGCTAAATATTCAGAGGTTAAGTTTGAATTAAATTATTGTTTTATTATACATCTAATCACGTAGGTGAACCGTTCAACATATAGAATGATGTACCAATATATATTATGTGATTCCACGTATTCTAAATAAATGATTTCGATTCACCTGTATTACTCCAATTTTAATTTTATAGCGTCCTTTTCATATCAATATATACTGAGGATAACAACGTTTATTATACATCTAGATAGTTAAGTTTTTCATACCTTATTTTGCTGGCAGCATGTGGTTAAGCATTTGTTAGCAGATAAGAACATATAAAATATATCGGAGAATATAGGAATGTAGAGTTTTCCTTGGAAGTGGACCGCAAGGGGATGCAGTGGCCAGATATTGCAGCACTGATGTCAGGCTGGTTCCCGACGAACATTTAAGATGGCCGACCGACAGAGTGGACATTCCTTCAGTTGCGAAGTGCACACAGAACAGAAACCCCTGAAAATATTAAAATAATTATAATAATATTGATATTATCATATCATACATAAGTAAATATGTAACTGATTACTGTCTGTAGAAACTTTTAAAAGGGTATTTTAGTAAAAAATAGATTTTTTAATATTGACATGTTTTACTTTTATCTACTGGAGCTCCTGCAATATATTGTATGATAAAATAATGATTAATTATATCAATATATGTCATTTTAAAAACGTGTCATAAATCCAAATGAAACTAAGCTACACATATGTGACATAGGTATGTTATTGTATCTATACTCGGTGCAAATTCGATCTGGAATGTTTAATAAGAAAGCGTCGCCAAGCAAACTGTGACAAACAGGAGAATCAAACTTTTTGTTGTTTTATCAGTTGTTAACTCTTTTGTACCATTACATTTTTTTTTAACTTTTACTTGTATGTCATGCTATTTGCTTGGTGACAAATATATAAAGTATATATATATAAAATATTAAAACAAAAGACAATAAATTATAAAAGTATAAAACAAAATGCTTCAATACGTTGAAAGGTTGTTAACTCTCATGAAATTAAGGGTGTCGTCGGGGTATGAATTTGCGAATAATGTTGTGTTGTAATTTTTTGTATGACTGATATGACTAATTTTTTGTAGTTTGTACTTGTTCTTTCATCAATATTTAGGTTAATAACGAATTTTCAACAATATAATGAATAGTTTAATGAAAATAACCTCATCTAAGTTGGTAAAAAACCTACAAAAGATTTTTTAAAGTTTGTTTACATTTATTCCGGATCGAAGTTGCACCAAGGATAGTTATTCAATGGTTTTTGTTTACAAAATGGAAGGAAAAGTTTACAAAGAGAAAACAAAGTTTATAGTAAAGTAATCACCGGTGTCCACAAGGTTCCAGAATACAGCAACCAGTGTCGTCAAAACACAGCGTACAAGAGTCTTCTTTAAAGCTAGCGTTCCTCAGCTGTTCTAAGTAAATTCTCCTAGGCACCACCTGGAAGTATTAAATATAATCTTATGTTAAATTACGCCAGTTTTATGTTACGTTAAGTTGTATGCATTATAATCCAAGACTTCATCGCCCCTACCACCTGGTGAGGTCATAGTCAAGCTCTAACTTATTACAGTAAAAAAAAAGAAATAAAAACGTATGTATGTTGCTTTTTCACCACTTAAAATTTTTTGATTGCTTAATTACAAATGATTTGACACCGGTTGGTCTAGTGGTTAGTGAACCTGGCTGCTACAAAGAAGGTCGTGGGTTCAATTCCCACCCGGGTCAAACTTTTCTGTGATGAGCAGGAATGTTTTTCTGTGTGTCTGGGTTAATATATATATAGAATAAGTAAATATATATAGTTAATAGATATTTATTTATTTATTTATTTTTATTTATTTAATATCTATATAAGTATATATTTAAAAGTATTTATGTATGTTTATCAGTTGTCTGATCACCATAGTACAAGCTTACGCTTAGTTTGGGGTTGGTTGAAAGTGTGTAAATTGTCCAAAGATATTTATTATATTATTAATTTTGACTGCTTTAATTATTTCCAGTATCTGTGGTTGACGAGTCGTATACGTACCTTCTTCTGTTCATCGGTGAGCTCTCCAAATTCATTAAAGCTCTGGAAGTTTCTCTTTGGCGCGTATTTAAAAGGGACATTGCCAAAGTTGAAGCGGCATTGCTGGAACGCCATGAAGCTCGCTGCAGCAAAGAAGCCGTGCCTGTGGGGTATATAGTATTATTAGTAAATATGTTTGTAGTGGGGTATAGTTTTATTACATACTAGAAATTACCCTCGCTTCGCTTCGGAAGAGGAGTTGTCCAGTGGTTTCAGTTTTCTGGGATAAAACTGGGATGTGGGATAAAGGATCCTACAATCCTATCCTACATCTATTGTCCTAAATAAGCCACAAACATGCTAAATTTCATCTAAATTGATTCATTGGCTTCCAAGTTGCCATACTAATTTTAATATGTTATCATGTGGGAACAAAGCCATTTCCTGGGATAAAACATATCCTATAACCATTCTCGGGTTTCAAACTACGACTACGCCATGTTTCATCTAAATCAGTCCAATGGTTTTTGCGTGAAGTTTGAACAGACACACAATAAATCCAAAAATGTTTTGGTCTCTATATCGATAACAAAGTCTCCCTGCATGAAAATAAAAAAAAAATACTTTATGTACAGAATGGACCTCGTTACAGTTTTATTGTTAGTGTAGATGCAGTGTGTATTTCACTATTTATTTATTTTTATGTTGAAAGAATGTTACTTAGCATTATTTACCCATCAAATTCTTTCGTTTTTCCTGTCTCTTTTTAAATCGATATCGTACAGCATTGGACTATATTTTGCTACAGTGGGATATAAAGATGTACTTCAGGCCATGTCCAAATGTGGTCATCTATTATGTCAGACGTCAGTAAATTAAATGAAACTTGACACATTAAACGTAACTTACTGTGTTTCATAACAACCCTTCATATTGGGTCGAAAACCGTTATAAATTACAACAATCGTGAGTACCAGTTAGATATTTAGCCAATGAAATTTTAAATCCAAAGCAAACTTACTTGACAGTATTAAATATCTCCCAGCATGTATGAATTCGCTGTCCATTCTGATAGAAGATAGCTTCCCGTTTGTCAATGTCTATAAGACAGCCCAGGACATCCCCTTGTTTCCAAGCTGGTACTACATTGGTCCTGGTTGGCTTCGCTTTGTACCACACTAGTCGTCTACACCCGTCGTAGGAAACGGAGTATAGATCATCACCAATACCGTAGCCTTCCTAATGAGCAAAAAACAATCTTTACTACAATTATATTTTCAGTCACTATAACCTGTGTCAATAGTTTTGTAGTACATAAATTGAAATAAGTTACTCTGTTACATCCCACTTCGTTTCAAGAGAAGTATTAGCTTTATTTTTCTTCAACCAAATTATTAACCCAATTATTCACAAATTCGCATTTAAGTGTTTTTAATGACAGATTTTGCATCGACAAATTTGAACACAACATATTAAAAAAACACATTTTTACACACGTCTATGAACAACAATATAAAAATAATCATATCAATACACATACATGATTCAAGAAGTGACTATTCTTCGTCGCCCATCCTATTTGCATGACACCTGGTGTTATAATCTCAGCCTCGTAGTACCAGGCGCCCTCGTCCACCTGGAACGTACAGCGCACGCTCTCGAATGAGTACGAGTCGCACCGCGCCTCGAGCCCGTCGCACGATATCTTCAGGTACTCACTCACGTCGTTATTGTTCAGAATGACGTTTATGTTAGACATGTCAACTTCTTCGTATGACAATTTTCTACCCTCCACTATGACTGAAAAAATATTGCTTATTCAGTTGTGTATTAAGTCGTTTATTTTGACACCTTCCTATTGACTTCAATCTATCGATGGCCCACTGCTGAATACAGGGCTCTCCTCATACTGAAGTCTAGAGCATACTTCAGCACGCAGCTCCAATGCGAATTCGGGGATATATTAGTGGCCAACTCAAGTATCGGAGGTTTTATGCCACCCGTAGCCCTCCGACATGGCTTAACGATTGCTATCTTACAACAACAAGCGGGACCGACAGCTTTATGTGCCCTTCGAAGCACGGAAGCGCTCATGAAATTTTTACTACTACCAGTCGCCCATCCACCTGCCGATAGCGCCCGCTATTGGTTATCGATCGGTTATAATCGAAACAAGCCGCCGGGCTATGAACGCTTCACCTTTCTATTGATGGTGATCTATTGAGTGCAGGTTATTCCGCGTAGCTGAGGAATCTTGGAGCACACTCCAATACGTAGCTTGTTATTCAGTAAGAAACCTTAAGGTCGAATTTTTTTATCCCGTCCGAAGGCTTAACGACAGCTTACTGACTATAACAAACTAGCATGGCTTTATGTGCCTTCTAAAGCACAGAAGTAGTCATGAAATCTTTGACATTAATGGTCACCCATATGTGTTACTATTTATAAGATTTCAACACATGTCCAAACATTCAATTTTCTTTATAATTATCATATTTAATATACTTACAAACGTTATCCAGGGCCCATTTAGCACAAAAGCCGACTTGCCGCCACCAATAGTTCTCACTAGCCGCCATTTTCTCCAGCTCCAGTAGTGGATTCTTCTCAGACGTATCCAAACGGCTCTTTATCACCAATTTATTTTCTGTGGTGTGCGCAAACTTCTCGAGAGCGATCAGGGCAAAGAGAACTATACGAGGCTCAGATCGCCTTTCCTGTGGACATATATAAATACAGAATATTAATATAACATAACAATGTTTATTTGTTAATTTTAGGATTATAAAATGGTAGAAGATTGAGCACATTCAAAATTCTTTGAATAGGGTTTCGAAACCAAAATTGTATTGATCGGACACATGGTTGATGCGAAAAACCTCCGCCGCGTACGGATAGTGTTATCGTAAACAGAAGCTCTTATAGAAAACAGAATACATGTTCTGAAGTTTGTACGCGTGCGTGTCAAACGTTATTTCAAATACAGCCAGTGTGCGTAAAGTTTTGTATAATCAGTCAATGTACATATTTCTAAGGGCATACCAAGTACAAGCTGATTTACTTTACAGTTGTAAAAGTCGTAAAATGTATTGTTTAATGACTTTAAAATTAAATCAAGCCAGAAGGCGCTTTTTTCCAAAAGATTCGACCATTAATTCGGAAATCACAGTCATTAAAATATTAAGTATTTTATTTATTTATTATAAAAAGTTACACCAACAAAGTTACACTATCATTGCAAAAATTAGTATAGAATACACCAAGTAGAAC
>DWJZ01002370.1:0-19696 GCA_018249125.1 Asbolis capucinus
GATGCGCAGGAATAACTATGTATTTAAAAGTGTATATATATGCATGATTATCAGTTGTTTGCTCACCATAGTACAAGGTAGCGCTTAGTTTGGGGTCAGACGGCCGTGTTTGAGTTGTTCAAATATATTTGTTACTATTATTTATAGTATTTCTATGTCTGTTATCTCTAAATATATAATAGAAGTATCAAAACCAACTGAGCCTACTATTCGTGATCTCGAATATCCTTCTTAAATCAAAATATTAGCAGCTTTAAAAGTCATCGCTTCAGCTTTCATTAGACAAACTCAAAATGATAAAAAGTATAAAAAAAAATTTTTGCAGAGTTCCACACCTAAAATATTTCGTTGTATAAATAAAAATGTAATTTACTACTAAATATAACATAACTATTGTGAATTATAGTGGTAAAAAAATGTATTTCACAACAAATTTTATTGCTTTTTTATTAACTTATTTCCCAGTTATAAATGAATTTGCACAATTATATAGTCATGGATTATATTATTATCTGCATAATATCTATTTCACTGAGTGTGTTATAATTATTATGTACATAATAATATAATAATACATTATAATATTATGCTAAGTGGAGTATAGTGGATAATAGTTTTATTTTAAATTTTATTGGGCCATTCATAATTTTATTATATTTAATTATTAAGAATTCTATTTTTACTACTTATTAACATAACCTGTTATTATAATTTGTAAATAATTTGTTTTATTTTAAATGATTTATTAAGGGTGCTTTCCCTCTTTATTTACTGTGTTTAATTTAGTTTTTTTTTTCTTTTGGGTTTGATCCTTTCAGTATAATATAAGTTATATGATTTTTTTGAGTAGCGTAATCTTTTATACAATTTTTAAATACGTAATTGCAAATATTAACCAGCTAAATAACGGGTTTTCGTTATTTATGTATTTTATCCTGACAAGTAATTTTTTTATTTTTAAATTAGTGCTTGACCACAAAAAACCAAAGAAAACAAAAGGTTGACATTTGACACTTTTATCGTCAATGTTTATGAAATGTCAAAAAATCTCCATAATCTAGTCGATTCGAACTACCATTTTTAATAGTATGGATGGATTTGTTGGTATGGATTCAATCCATTAATGATCCAATATTGAGTACGAGTCTCTGTTTCTCTCCTCATATAGCATACTAGGGTACGGCCGCGGCTTTGTCCGCGTGGTATTTTAATAAAATGTAGCCCATATATCATTTGGCACAAAAATAGATTAAGGTCATGAATAACATATGGCAACTTTTTATCAATAAATCACGCGGACAAAGTCGCAACCGATCACTAGTGTTGGTATTTCAAAAAAATACATAAATAATGGAGTCCCGTTATCCTCAAATGTTTTATACACACTTGTATGGATGTAGAATGAAATAGTAACGAAATAGGAACAGGGTTTTAAATTTAAAGTCTCCCCAGACTTAGAATTTGTTGTTGAAGTCAGAATATATTGCCTTTGTAGGAAGCTATTGCAGATTATACTAGGTACGGCATTTACCGCCAGTCTTCATTACCTAAAGAAATGAAACCATAAAAATATGTTTTTTTATTCATATATATTTTTTTACATAAATAAGTTAATGCTTGACTACGATCCCATCTGTTGGTAAGTGGCGATGAAGTCTTCGATGGTAAAGCGCACTACTTAGTAGAACCCTAATCACTCTTGACGTGAAGACATTTACAATGTAATCGAAGGGAACACCGACGCGGGCAACTTATTCCAGTCCTTCGCGGCACGGGTGATAAAAGACGAGGCGAAGCGCGTCGTTCTTACTGGCGGGATGTTTACAACGAAAGAATGGATACCCGCAGTGCGTAAAAAGAATAAACACTAATTTGTCATTTAATATGAATGTTAAAATCTGTCATTACAAAAAAATATATGTTGATTGGTTATTAAAATTTTGAGGCACATAATGATTTGAAATTAGCAATTCGTGTTCGCGTTAACCGGGCTTGAAATTGGCAAACATCGATTTATGTTGTTTATTGTTCGATCAAGAATATACTAGATGTCGCCTCCCATAGAAATTTAACACAAGATGGTGTCCGAGTGAATGCCTATTATACATCTTCGTTGAAGTACCAACGAACTAAGAAATAGGTACAAAATATTTTCTGTTTCAGCCCACAATTAAATTGTGTTGCTATGTTTCGAGACGCGTTTGTTGCTGACCCAAAATTTACATGTATTATTGAAGTTTGTTTGTTTTTTCTTTGAGTGAACCGTGTAGTTTTAAAATTAAAAATTTGTTTACCAAATTATCGATCGTTAGGCTTAGTTCCCTGACACACATCTGAGTCAAAATATCGCCATTATAGTTACACCTACATATTTCTAAAAAAAAGTCGTGTGATTTCAACTATGGTTTCTCAAATGGCACTAGGTTAGCGTGGTGGACCATGGCCTGTACTCGTCACATTGTGAGACTGGACCCGAGCCCAATAGTGGGATAGTTTTGCGCTGTAATAATGAATGATGATAATTCTACATTTTCATTAAACCAATCCATTCATTCATTCATTCATACGGCATAATATGGTTTTTATAAGCACCATGTATTATCTGCAATAGCTGTGATATAATTTGAAAGTGTCATGAAATTATTCACCTATAAAATGTGCACTAAAATTTTAAATCTAGATATAACACCTAAGAACTAACACTTAGTGCAATAATGTTCTAGTTGTCAAATAGAAGTATAGAAGTAATATACTATGGTTATTGAATAGAATAAGAGTTTTACTTCATGTAGCTTCTAGACGAACATTTATTATTTGAATTATCCGTACTCAATATCTGAAGGACTGTTGAAATGATTAACGCGCTAAGAGATGGGTAGGTTACTGGAGTTCAGTGAATTAGCGCATTGACTAACACACTAGCTAGTGCGCTAAACTGTTGACTATATCTGTGGCAATTTGATTTTATTAAACAATAAGAATCGACAAAAGCTATATAAAAATTTACGGTTTGCAATTTTAACCGTTTGCCTGAATGTTCATTTAAAACTAGCCTCCGTACGCACATGTCAAAGTCCAAATTATAAGCGTAAGCATACTAGCGCCATCTATCAGTTATAGCACGGACTTTTTATGGCATTTCGCAGTATCTCTCCATAACCCTCAATACTCCATCAACTATCTAAAGGTATAAAAAACTTGTGTTCCTTGTGGTTATTAATGTACTAACTTAATTATAGATTATGCATAGATTGTTTTTAAGAAAGGACCGTTTGATTAGTTAATTTTTTTACCAATAGATGGCTATAATAGTATGTATATTTATTTTTCACATTCGATATTTTTTTATCTTTAACAATTCAATTAATCGAACATCAATAAAACATTTATTTTTAGTGACATTAAATTTGGTTCTGCATTCTTCCGCATTTTTTACGCACAGAATGTCTCAAAAAAGACATAAGGTTATGCCACGGTAAGCGAATATATTCTGCCCTTGTCTTTTTATATAGCGTTATCTTACTCTTGAAAAATTATCCTGGATGAATAGCCTCCATGCAACGGAAAAATAAGCCGTGGATAACACTTTCATGTTATTTATAGTAATTGCTATTTCAAATATTATAGTATAGAAGTTTGGATAAATAAATGTGTGTTTATTTTTATTTTATATATTCTGTATAATATCAATGGATGGAGATTAACACCTGTACACAGCTATTGCTCAATTATTATTTCATTACGAATAAACTGATGATAACTGCTATAATCGTTTCTTTTATTTGTGAATCCTTCCTAATTCTAATATTTAGTATGTAGTTCGGCTTTGTGGAAGAATAGGTGAAGCCCGTCTGGCTGGCTACCGCTCTCTTGCTGAAAACAGTCGCCGAATGATTCGCCGTGTTCCGGCTGGGAGGTTGAGAGCCAGTTCTCTTTTTCTCCCCGTCGTTTAGTCTTCTTCCTTCCAATTCTTCACCGCTCCTGAAGTGATTTGTTGTTGGTTTATCTGGATTCAATGGTGCCGTTATTGATTCCGGTTGCTTCAGCAATATACTGCTTCCCTTGTCACTTTCTCTTCCCCGTATTGTAAAATGTATTTGGACATAAGAGGCCGCATATGCATAATACAAGAATTACCATGAACGAAATTTGCTAGAAGACTGACAGTCGAGAATAAGTAAAAAATCCTGTATTAAAACTAGATGACGCTGACTTATAAACAATAACTTAAAAGTAGAAATGCCGTGTACAATTTTATATTATCACTGTCGTATTTGTACAATAGACGAATAGGCCATGTTCAGGGAAGGCACCGGTGCGTTCATATGAGATCCCGGAGCCTCCCCATATGCGGCGGACGGCTGCCCGGAGGGGTTTTAGTTAAAAAAAAAATAAGGCCATGTTCTGTGCGAAAATAAAATGTAGAATTCATTTCATGTTACCTATTGATACACCAACCGGCGACTAACGAGGTACTCTAAGCTCGACGTATGACTTTATGTCTGTCAGTCATTTTGTATAGTTCGTCCATAGTGAAAAATCTATTTAAACCTTCCCATCTCGGAAGCAACCTGATGATATAGGTATGAAATCTATGCTCGATTGCTGGAAAAAAACAATAAATCAACGACGCTATCTAGTCATTCATTCCTTACAACCTATAGGATGTTCGGGGAAATCGAATATTCGAAAAAAAGGTAACGAATAAGGAACGCTGTTTCAATGGTAAGAGAATGCATGCCAGCCAGTTCTGGGTGACCAATAAGTCTTATTGCACGCTTCTCCGTCGCGTCCAAGGCTGGTAGGTAAATAATTGCATATTGTAAGTAGACTCAAACGAAGACACTTTTTAAAAAGCTCTGGAATTGGCCCTGGGGCCTCTAAAACGCTTTGACTCATAATAAACAACTGGGCGATTATTTTTTGATTTAAATTGATACAATCAAATATGCTTTAACACTGCAATGTGGATAAGAACTATACAGATCTTTTGGTGTATTGGAGCGGCCTAAAATATATGTATAACCCCAATTACTAACTGACTAATTCTTGCTTGCATCAGCTGTCAAATGAATTGGCATATTCCGGTTGTGGGCTTCAGATTCAGTTCTTTCCTTTTTTCTCTGTATCCTTCAGTCATCCTCCAGCTGTTACATGTCCTGAAGTAGTATGTGAATCTTGGGTCAATTGTTGTCCCTTATTTCTTTGTCTTATTATTTACTAGGATCCGCCCGCGACTTTGTCCGCGTGGTATGTGGTTAAAAAGTAGTCTATGCGTTAATTCAGAATATAATCTATTCCTTTACAAGATTTCATTCAATTCTATTCGGTAGTTTTTGCGTGAAGGAGTAACAAACATCCATACATCCTCACAAACTTTCGCATTTTTAATATTAATGGGATGTCATTATTTTATTGGGAAAAGTTTTATGGACTAAACTCAGGAACACAATATATGCACTACACAGAGTGAAAGGGAAATTCGTGCACGAGGATTCTTCGCACCATTTTGCTCCTAGGTTCCTTAGAGAAAACTATTTAGTCCCTAGTAGCTGAACCCGCTACTTTGCCCGCGCAGTAGTTTTATCCGAGTAACTCCCGATCCCGTGGGATTTCCGGGAAGACAGACTTGTTAGTTTTATATTAATGTTTGTTTAGAAGCTATATTCATACGCGTAGAAGTTTTTTCCGCGTATATTCTGATATCCGCGGGATTTTCGGGATACAAACTATCCTACATGTTAATCCAAGTTATCCTCTATTATAAACCAAATTTCATGAAAATCAGTTCAGCAGTTTTTGCGTGAAGGGGGAACAAACAAACATACAAACTTTCGCATTTATAATATTAGTAGGATAGGCAATTCAAAATCATTATAATTGTAATTATTGTATACTGCAATTAAAATCAATTCTCAATGCACTGTCATGTCTTATTTGCAGTGTACTGACAAACTGGCGGATGTTCCATAGACGGTTGCCGTCTAGCATCAACTGCTGCCGTCGACAACGTGCCGCCCGTGTCTAAGAGTACTTAAAACTTAATTGGACTTAAACTTATTAAATGCATTGTGGGAGTATTTATCAACACGAAAAGATGTATAACATTGTAGGCTGGATCATTATAACTATTTTGATTTTAGCTTCCTGTTAATCAATATCACACAATTTTCTAACAAGACTAAAAACAAAAGAAAGTCGATATCAATTGACGATCAATAAAACGTGTAACCATAAGGCCAAGAGGTTTGTTATCAAAGAACGCATAACGTGTGATTTCGTAAACATTTGTTCATAAATAACTTGCCACACTCTACTAGACAGTTCTGTTTCAGATTGACATAAAAATAGTATGTAAAAATCATGTAAAAAATTATAAAAACAAGGTCAAATAGCCCTTAAAATGCAGTGTATAATAATAAGAAAAGTATATCTCATAAGTTATTGAGTCCTCGAATAAAGGCCACGCCTCGGAGCTCGCTAAGAGACCACAGAAGATCGCCCTACGAGCCTGAAGAAGACAGAAGTCAGCTTAGCTTAAAAGTAGGTTTTTAAAAAATGAAGAGGAGGCACTCTTCTCTTTTTTATCGGAGGCCCGACAGGACCTAACGATTTCTGACTGTAAAAATCGGGACCGTAGGCTTTTCTTGCCCTCCTAAGCACCTGTTGCTTAACTTACTTGATCACTTAGGATCGATAAGCTACAGAGAAAAAATGCTTCGCATCACTAACATAATTAGTACTTTTGTAATACGGCATAAAATAAAATAATTTACCGTTACTAATTGTGTACGTTCAGTTAATGATCAATAATGTTAATCTTAAACAGATATGACCGTAACATATTTTAACTATGACTGTTTTACTATGCCGTAAACAGCACCACACCGTACGTGCCTAATACGAGGCGACGTCGTAGCCGACTATTTGAATGTCTGTATATAAATATTCCTTATAAGTTGTATATAATATATATATATGTATATACTGAAAGTATCTACAGGGAATAATTGATTTGATTTTGAATTTATATCCCGCAGATTCAGTCTGCAAAAAAATAACAAGAAATACAATAAACACCTATGACCAAAAAACAAACATCTATCTGTCACATCAAAGTGCCGTTATCGTCTGATGTATATGTTTGAATTTAATTTAAGGAGGTCAATCGGTAGTGCTTGTAAACGAATGCTGACTCACTCTTTATATATGTATCTAAGAGCCAGCGCTTCGCTTAGGTACACCTAAGGGCCATAGAAAGCATTCCTTAAATATAAGTATGTTTTATTATATGTGGAATAATTGAAGAAGACAGCGGGTATCCGCTGGATTCAGAAAACTCAGGACCGGTCAGAGTGGCGTATATTGGGGGAGGCCTATGTTCAATGACCAACTGTCGTACAATGGACGTTGAAAGGCTGATGGATGGATGGAATGATTGAAATAAAAAAAATTCTTTCCCCAAAAGTACAATACATCGAAGATGATGATAATACATTATAAACACAAACAAAGCATTTAATCGAGTTAGCTTTTACTGAGATTAACGCGCAACACACAAATAGACACAAACCGACACAAAAAAATATAAAAATCCTCTTTTTCTTTTTTCCTATTCTCCTTTTTTCAGTTCTATTTATACTAATAGTCAAATCCCTATTAGTTTCCCCTTCCTATGCACAGACATCGTCAGGTACCAGGTTTATTATATGATGACGATATCAGGCAATGTATTTTTAACCTTCAGACAAGAAGAATATTGGCCTCCAATGTCAATGCAGCAACAATTACCTATCACTTCCATCAATTTCTGGATTAAATTGAAATTGAACTTGAATGTGACAATATTTTTATTAACGAAGCTACATCCGTGTTTGTGCCTGCCAAACAAAACTTAGTATCATTTATTTCATTTTAGGCACTTATACATTTGAAGACATTTGAAATTTAAAAATTACAAAATTACATAAAAAATTATAAAATAATATATACGATTTTTATACTCTACAATTACCTGGATTACCAGCAAAAGTTAAGTGACGGTGGAAGTCAAAAGTTGACGTTATAATATTTTTGTGTCAGATCTTAGAAAAAATAATTTATTAAAACCATATAGAAGAATACTAGCCACCCTCTTTATTTAAGGATTTGCATGTAATGGCTTACAAAAATTTACAGACCTTTCAAATACTTACACATAAAATATTCATGAAAATCAAGCCCTGAGTCTCGGAGTCTCGGAGTATTCCTCATAATAAAGCCATAACAATGTACTCATATCTTTGCACTGGTACGTATGAATGGGAAATAAAGTTACTGAAATATGCATTAGAAGTCTTTCAGTTAAAATTATAGATCTTAAGTACCTGATGGGGTTATATTCAAAACATTTTGCGCTTTTAAATAACTACCTACTACTAACTGGGTTATATATTTCCACAGCCAATGGACACATATCCAATATGTCCCAATCGATACTAGGGTTTCATTTGATTAACAAATCTTTGTTAGTTTCATAAGATCCAGCAACCAGTCCAGTTACGGACCAAGTAACTACTTATTCTTATATGAGTACAAGTGAATATGGAATAGTCTTCTTCTGAGTTCATGCTCTTTATCATCTAGCACTTTATCGCTACTTATCAACATTTGACCATCACGTGACAACACAAGCATGAACTTATGTTAACAAGTTTCATTAGAAATATTTTAAAACACAAGCTTTAATGATAGATCCATAATAAAAGAAACACATAAAATTTCATAATTGTATTGTTAGGCGTTGAGGAGTTCCCTTGTCTCGAGCCAATCTTGAACGTATCAGGTCATGCTTATCATAAAAATGTAATGTCCTCAGGATGAAAACTTTATGCAAAATTTCCACTCCGTAGACAAAGTGGGTTTAATTAAGCTTGCAAGATTTGACCCGTAACAAACAAATATACTAACAAACTAATACACAAACATACACTGCAGTTATGATGCACTGCAAAGCTTATAAAACGTTATATTATAGTCAAGAATATCATTCCCACTGTCCCAAACAAGAATATACAAATACAACCCCGTAGCCCGTAGTTACTTTAAGTATCCGGTTCGATTCTCGTCGCAGATATTTTGACGGGTGTGTAATTTTAGTATTTTACCATACCAGCCGCAACATAGGCTAAACGCTTATACATTCATTCACTCGTTCTAGAATGTCTGGTATTCCAAATGGTAACAAAAATCATACATAACACCGTTAGCCCGAAAATAAACATTCAACTGTCCCTTGCCTGCCCCGCTAATGGACTTGCGATCCCTTGATGTAAAAAGCAGGGCCACTACCTACGAAAGATTCTTTTACTTTTAACACTATGAAAATTATTAGACCTCAAAATCTTTGAACCTACGTGGGCGTAGGAAAGTAACTGTAGGATACTCATTCTAAATATCTCAAGACCTCGATCCGTGTAACGATGTCAGGCGATCTGTGCCGACTTATAACGGTCGGGCCTCGGATGTTTGCGCTGCATTAAGATCTATCACTTTGTCATCAACAATCACTAGTGGCATAGTCAGATATGTCAGCTAACAAAGCTTTTAAATTTGTCTTGAGAAACCGGCTTCAATCTTAACAGCAATTTCGGTTCTCAATTCAAACACTAGTAACTTGAACTCGCTTCGGTAAACCTGTCTCTAACCAGTAAGTAGACACTTGATTTTTTACAAGCCTTTATTTAACTTGCAGTGTATATTTGTCTGTTACGGGTCTAATCTTGCAAGCTTAATTAGACCCACTAACTTTTAAACTATGGCTTTGGGTTGAATATTTTGAATCCAGCGAATGCCTTCTCTTTGCCCAACGTCGGCTTGCTACAGAGAAAGTAGCACAGGATGCTTCCCTTACGGACTCCTCATTGCGTTAAAAAAACCTTCACTATTATGATGACATCTGCACTCTCAGTAACAGGAAACACCTGTGCAAGTCTAACATGTATATAAACAAATCCTTTATAATAGAAACGATGACATTGAATAGGAACTTTGATTGACTAAATTAGAATACTAATTATAAGTCGTTGGCCTTACAAGATGATAGAGGGAATCCGATGCAGCGTTCTCCGTGTATTCTATGACTATACAAAGGTTATACCTACATTATAATTTTAAATTCGACTCATCATGGACTGTGTACATTATGCTATGGTAGTTTCCGTCCGCATTGTATGTTGGTAAAATGTTGCCTGTGTGTTACTTCAGGCTATAGCCTATAATTGTGTCAAATTTCATTGAGATCTGTTTAGTACCTTTTACGAGAAAAATCAACAAATCTATTCATCTATCCACCCAAAATCACAAACTATCGTAGGATAGTATTAGAAGAATAGGATTACAAGTACGCGAGATATGTTTTTCGTGTGGATATTTCAAACCAGTTGAGCGAAGCAGGTCGGGTTGGGCGGCCGATGCAATTGGATCTAATATCGCCGCTAGTTTGAGTTTTCTTTACCTAGAATATGTTAATGCTTGACGTAGATCTCACCTGATGGTAAGTGGCGATGATGTCTAAGATGTTGCGGGCAATAACTTAGTAAATGCCTATTCGTTCTTCCCTTGTAGTCCTACATCATACGTGGGCGGGAACACCGACGGAGGCAGGTTATTCCATTCCTTTATTACTAAAGTAAGACCTCGAGAACCGTGACGTTCGGACGTTAACGACGTAAGGTTGGATACCCGCCGTACGTCAGGTTGATCGATTAAGGAAGGGGGACGAAGGAATGATATTGAATTTGTCCTAACCTACCCCTAATATAGTATATCTACCAAAGTTTTATATATTTTACTAAACGAATATCTAGATATGTTTTAAGATTCTTAACATAAGAGGTTGATATTCAGGTCATGTACGTGAGATATGTTTAAATTTGTATATCTAAAAACCTTCGGTTGTGTAAATAAAATCAAATGCATAAGAACAACATTTGTTTGTTTACAAGTTCTTAATGTACGGATAAACCACTTATTTTGTGTGTATACATATGTAGTGTGCGTGTATGAGTGAGGATGTATGAATTTATTGAACTTTTGAAATAGAATCAGTTGAATCTTGCCTTGAGACGGACGTATTAAAATAATAATCGATTTCCGGAATCAAACCGGAAAGCCACAGAACTTTGTGAAGTATCTCGAAATTTAATAGTCAATTCGAATATTTTCCATATTTAGTGACTATATCTGTGTCCTTGTTGTTAATTTTGTTGCGAGACATTATTTATGGTGTGATTTTAGGTGATCTATATTTTTCCGGGTCCTACGGATATTACAATTGCCAATATATTCCTTTTTCACGCAAAAAGTACTGAACGGATCTGAATGAAATTTGGCCTACGGATAGATTATAGTCTGAAATAACACATGGACGACTTTTTATCAACATAAACGCAATCGAAGCAGCGGGCGGAAACTAGATTAAAACGGTAATTTGTTTATAGGTATATAAGTAAATCACATTGCACTGCACGTTTTTGTAACACACGATGAACACGTTCATACAAGATTACTTGTATAATTGTATATTTAATAGAAATAGTTTATTGTTTTAATAATAATATTTGCCTGTCACTTAATATCAGGGTTTCCAGCAATAAGTAAAACAATTTTAGTTCCGAGAACGGAAATAAACAGATAAGATAAGCAAACAATAATTATTTTTTATAATTCAAAGACAAGTTTTTAGTGCCTCTTGATCAACTTATCGGTTTACTCTGAAAAGCCTCATTACTGTCCAACCATTATAACTAAAATTAAACTGAACGAGGACCTCATTTTAAATACGTCTTGGTTGGCAACAAAAAAATCATGCTGAAAAGTTATTTGTTCCACATTAAAAGAGTATAATTTAGGCAAAAACAGTATGCTGTTCCTAACAGTATATGTAGTTGATAATTCTACATAAATGCTTGCTGGAATTGAACCTAAGAGCCCTCGCTATGCAAGTACGACCTACTGAGCGTATAAATAGTGGTAGCAGTACGGTTTAACTTAAGTCTTTCGAATAATTTATGTGCGCTAATCAAGTAATCATTGCAACACACAACTGTCAAACTGGGCTCGGGTTTGTCACAATATAAGGTTTAGATGATATTCCACTACCCTGCCCAAGTGCGGAATCGTTACATACGTTATACTGGTGAGCTACAGAACCGTAACTTTTATGAGAATTAACGACAGTCCTATAGTTATATTATCAAACTTATTATAATCATTGAGACAGGAAAGTAAAAAAATAAAGTCTTCCTCAATATGACTTCTATTTATAAATATTTATTTAGATTTATGTGTTTGTAAATGGACATCAAGTTCCACAATCGATATCAATGAACTATCGATCAATATTTTATTACCTCGTAAATTATTCACATGAATTAATGACCTACAATTGTGTACTTATTGTACAAAATTTATTAAAAATGTATGTATCATTAACGAATGTATTCGTATTAATTTCAGGATATTATTAAAATCATAAAGAAATATATCAGAATTATTATTTCATGCTACCGTTACAACTGCATCTAATCGTCAGATTGAACGCTAAAATACATAATATTGCACTGATGTACCTTATCGTTTAACTAAATGAGTATTTTTTTCTTTTTATTACAAGCTTTTATTTAACTTGCAGTGTATGTTTGTATATTAGTATGTTATCATGTGTATACCCTCAGTACGAGAATATATTTTGTAATGATATTTACATGTACTTGTGCACTATGAGTACCTATTCCGAGAAAATGACTGCCAAATACAAATGATTAGATTTATTTTTACAATAATAAGGGACATTTATATTCCTTCTACCGACCACAAGTCGGTGGCTTTACCTAAACACTTCATTAACAATAGATGAGAACTAGACCCAGTAGGTAACTTGTGGGATGCGTCCAACCACTCAATTACATTTTTCACACTCTCATAACACCGGCAAAGGATGTTTGTACAACAGCATTATGTGTTAATTACTTCCTGCCACCATCACGAGTACTTTGAATAATAATTAGATGGTCAACCGGCCGATTCTCGTCTCAAAAGTCGCTGGAATATCGTAACGACATTTTTATTGACATCGTTGAAACGATATTAGTTATTATTCGCAATCGGCTCTTAACTGCACCCCGACATCCATCAGAAAGTGGTTCGCAAACGAAATGTCGACTGTATTCCGATCACATAGAGTTGAATTTCTATTTATTGAAATGCAGAGGTAATTATGTGAATGAAAAATGCACATGCAATTTAATAAGAGTACCAAATTCCAGCTATATTGTTATCGGACGACTTCTGAACTGTTCTGAACTGACTTTGAAATTGTTTGGTAAAATGAGTATCTGCCGGCATCTTAGACCATTGTAGAGCTAAAACGTGTCTAAAGACGAAAATGACACAAATACAATCAGTTAGCAGTATTCAATGAGAAACAGTTTTCAACTTGAAAATCTTTCAATACCTAGTTTCCTTGAAAGGCACTATAACAATAGAGCATTTGGGATATTACGTAAAATATTTAGAAACTTGTGAATCTTTGAAATATTTTGTTTATTGCAGAATTAGGAACTTTAGGAATAAGTTGTGTTGTTATTATTTGAGTACAAACGTTAAAAGTGAAAAGGGTGTAAAAGGTTTTATTGGAGCAATTGTAATATTTTGAACGTAATTTTAAATGACTACTTTAGTAATTAATTTTGGCCATATAGGACTACCATGCGAATTGTACAGAATATTTTAAGTATTACAAATATATGCTTAAGTTACAGGTAATATACGATTTTTAACACAAACATAGCGGAATAAATAACTTACAAAAAAGCCGTTTTTTTTTCTTTAGCCAAAGCTTTCCTTAACAAATAGCACTGTCCAACTTTGGACTGAAAATAAAACATAGTACCTATAACTAGTCGGGTCCAGTCAATAACTAAGCTTTTCTTCACCTACTCGCACGTCCAACATATCAATTTAGTTAATGTTATGCCTGTAAAGTACTGCTTACTAACCAACAATACTCGGTACCAAGCACATCATAACACGAAATTATTATGTAATCTTCTACTGATTTTTATCAGTGTTTGTTACCTGAAGTAGGAATGATATATTATGACATAAATAAATTGCACCCCCCTACCTTGTTATTTTATTTACCTTATTACTCAAATTACATAGAGAGCCTACGCATTATCGTTTTTAATTTGCCGCAAACAGTTGTAATAATAAGTCTAGAACTATTCAGTTTCACGTGTTTGTCTGTGCGTCTGTGTTTCTCGTGTTTGTCTGTGCGTCTGTGTTTCACGGGTTTGTCTTTGCGTCTGTGTTTCACGTGTTTGTCTGTGCGTCTATGTTTCACGTGTTTGTCTGTGCGTCTGTGTTTCACGTGTTTGTCTGTGCGTCTGCTTCACGTATTTGTCTGTGCGTCTGTGTTTCATGTGTTTGTCTGTGCGTCGCGATCCCCCAAACGGACGAACTGCTTTTGATGTAATGTCCTTTGGAAGGTTTGTTTTTTACCTTAAAAAAGTGAGTCCCACCTGATGGTAAGTGGCGATGAAATCTTCGATGGTAAAGCGCGATGGTAAGTTAGTAGTAACTAACTTATTTTACCATCGCACATCTACGCTACTGCGTAGGAAGGTAATTCAAACGAGTAGGTATTCATAGCTATATTTCAGGCCGGACGGTCGATCTAGTGGTTAGTGAACCTGTCTGCTACACCGGAGGTCGTGGGTTCGATTCCCACCCAGGTCAAACTTTTCTGTGATGAGCAGAAAAGTTTGTCCTATGTATCTTGGTGTAAAGTATATGTTTAAAAATATATATGTATGATTATCAGTTGTCTGATCACCATAGTACAAGCTGACGCTTAGTTTGGGGTTGGTGGCCCTGTGTGAGATGTCCCGAGATTTTATTATTATATTTCGAAAAAATCTGTTCAGCCGTTTAAAAATCATCAGGTATTTTACTCGAAGAAGTTTGTGTCTTAAGGGTCGAATTTAAACAACTTACTTAAGAATTTCAACTTTTAGTTTTCGAAACTAGAATTTAGGTTGAAGCAACAAAAATCTATGTTACTTATAATCACATATGTTATATATGTATATCCATCATAAATAGGCAAACGAGCAGACGGATCATCGGATGGTAAGTGGTCATCGTGGACATTATCAACACCAAGCTGGGGTGTCACGCGTTGCTTAAAAAGTGATAGACCCGCACACGCGGGGTAGACTAAGAAAGAAGGGATACCATACACTGAAACACGAATCAATAAAGACACTAACTGATCCCAGACACACCAACTCCTTACCGTTCCAGGCTTATCTATGGAAAAATCTAGTGATATAACAATACTACTCGTCGTTGCACTCGTTACCTCAACTTGTACTATTAGTGCATTATTTAAACCTGCTAAGACAAGGTTCGCGTTGTCATGGACCTTAGGTACTTATTAATTGCCACTAACTAGTAGTTATGATATGGTTATATAAATCTTAACAAATATTTTCGTTTTTTATAATGTTTATAACTCGTAAAACAATATAAAACTCGTTTGTTCTTGATCAGGGAAGAGCGTTTTTTGATTGTTGTTTTACAAAATAAATGATAACAATTTTTGTTAAGGTAATGTTTAATATTTACCTACCTCTTTGTGACATTACAATATTAATTTAAAAGGAATGCGATCAAAATAAAGTTAAGCAACGGCGGGCGCGGTCGGTACGAGGATGGGTGACCACTAGTAGTAAGTTTCATGAGCGTTTCCGTGAACAGGTAAAGCCTTTGGTCCCAGTTGTTATCGTTAAATAGCGGCATAACAGCTTTAAACACTTGAGCTGGCCACTAACTCCTCCACCCATCCACATTGGTGCGGCGTGGTGGAATATGCTCTAGGCCCCCTCCGTATGAGGAAACTGAGGAATGACCTCAGTAGTGGGATATAACGAGTTGAAGCCAATTATAACCAAAATTATAGGACTCTACATTGTACCAAGCTTGACACACACTTGATTAATTTTTGTATCTAAATATGTCAAGAACTCTATGAGAATACAGCGTAGCGTAAATTCGTTCGAGTCTTTAATTTTTTTTGCGTTCTATATTTTTATTTATCTATATTTAAAATATACCAATCTAGCGACTGAAAAAATAATAATCACATGAATTGTTTTTTGAAGGCTGAGACAGTGTGTTTGGTTGCTACAATCCCAGTCAGTATGGAGCAGGATTCACGGGACAAAGAATGTATGCCAGTTGTTGTAGCTAGAACGCGACGTCTGAATTTATTACAGTAAAAACTGACGTATTTTCAGTACATATCTTTTATTATGTTATATTTAATGACTGTGGAAGTATGTAGTACAAAATAATAATATTGTTAATGATATAATTACCATCTTAGTATTGTGCATATTTTAATTCCTTTAAAGTAGCTAGTGAAAAGCTATTGCACTTCACCCATGTATCTCAAAGCTCGGGGAGTGAGCTTTTTAAATGTTTCCAGCTCTATAACCTCGGCTAAAATTATAAAAACCCAGCAACTTTCTTATTCATCGGAATACAAATGAAAATTGTGGACATGCACACAGAAATGCACTAAAAAAAAATACATATAATAACCCCGTAACCAAATGTTGAATACTATCGCATGTCAATATGAATGCTAAAAAATAATATGCCAATGCCTTTATTTATTTCTCATTATGTCAAGTTTTTATAACATTTAAAACCACTGAAAGAATGTTATTACACTTTTGAATTTTTGCTGTACTGTGGTACTTTCAAAAACGCAGAATTTTTCTAAGTTCCCAAAGTAAAGAGCGATTTAAGTAAGCATTAAAGAATTTGTGTGTGGCAGTTAGTCTCATTGTCACAACAAACCCAAAGTGATTTTACTAATCCTGGACATAGCCCTCTCCTATCTTGTATCACTCTGAGACTTCTGTATTCAGCAGATGCCTGCTGACGTCTTTAGTTTTTTAGACAACACAGCCGCGGGACAACCCTGTGACCCTTTTTTCAAAACATGGTAGAAGTAGAAGCCCCTGGTGGCGACGTAGCTGTTGATGATAAAGCGCACCAACTTTATAAAAGCCTATACACTCCTCACTTGAAGACTTTTACATTATAACCGAACGGGAGTACCGATGTCATATCTTATACCATTCCTTCGCGACACGAATCATTCGATCAGTGTGTAGGAGATGACAATATTTGTTTAGTATATATATTTATCACCACTTTTTACTTAATCTTCGAAGGTTAGTTTTCAGGCTACGTCGTGCTGTTGTTATAAATGAGGTAATATTTTTTGCAAACTGATCAGCCGATACGCCCCTATGGCATGATGTCCTCGACATGAATATCACGAAACGGTTGGGAATAACTTATCTCGAAGGTCTTAAGCATTCGTGATAGTCAACGGCTTTTCCTCACCTTATGTTATTGCATATTCCTTTAGAAATGATTCGTGGATTTCTTGCATAAGACCCTTATTACAAGGTGCAAAAGGACGAAAAGGCCATGGCTGTTATAACTCATAACTTACAGTGTACTCGACACCATTGTAATGTACACAAATTTCACCTTTATGGCCAAGCGATACTTGCTTTCGTTTACAATGTATTTTGAATATATTCAAATGTAAGTAAATGGTATTCTTGTCGTTTCTCTTCGCAAAGTGGTCCTGGCTTGCTGCCAGACTGATTAGATAGGCAATAAATATTTCGTATCGCTACGTATGTAATTTTAAACAGAATTGAAATACTTATTCATAGTCCTTAAACTTCATTAATTATTTATATATTTAACAAGTATACGGTTATGTATGCATTATTCATATAGTGATTTTTTGATTTCATTAATACGTCATATAAAAATCTGTGACATATGATAAATAATATATTGTTCCATTTTACTAGCAACGCATTGGGAGGCGATCATTACTTCATTTATATAATTATCGAACATCAATTAATAGCTACCAGAAGGAGGGACCATCCAAACCGTGGAAACAGGAAGAAGGAATACATATAAGGATATTCTATGAATTTATGTTGAAATATTTAGTTAGATGTTACGTTTAAAACACTTAAAATTCCGTAAAAGAAGTATGCCAATAACATAATTTTCCAAGAAAAAGAAATCCAGAATTCACCAGAACATTCTATAGCATAAACAAGCGCTACGGATGTGATCGTATTAGTTTGTAAAACAAACAGATTTCCAATTCGTTGAAGTGAATCCGTTGTAATAATCGCACATTGTCCTATGTCCATCACTTTACCACAAATAGCGTTTCTGATTACTGTGCGCGATAGCAACACATCGTCGCGGGTTCGATTTGCTTCGCGTGGGAAATATACGTACTTACTCTATACTGTCTGCTAATCTACAGTTCCTTAGACGCCTTGAACTTACTCGGTGACTAAAGGTTGAGCGTACTTAGAATATATTTTTAATCTTTTTAAGTACGATAGGGAAATTCAATTAGTTGTTATTTTATTTGAAATTTTATTTTTTTCACGTTATAAATTCCTAGTAAGTAATCGCTGTTACTTGGACCACAACATCATCTAAAAGGTGTGAGCAATTCTGATTCTGCTTACCCACATATTATTTTTTATTTTGTGTTGGCTTGTATTCTGTCTTTTAAATTGTATTGTAATACAAATCTATACGCACCGGGTCATTATAAAATTTACTAGAGTAATGTTCTCACTAGTGATGTTTGTATGTACGAGTTCGTCTCACAGAAACAAAGACATATAAACTGATACGGTGTAAAATAAACCCTAATTATTCAGCGGGTAGATTCAAAATATTTGACGCCGATTATATTTAAAAATGGAAATAGTTCATCTATGTGCGTTTCATTTAAGATTATTTCATAATTATGACACTACTCGTAGTAACGTTTCACTTCAACCGAGGAGGCCTAGGACAAGTCCACTCCAGTGCAGTGGTGGGATTAGTGGCCAAACCTGTCTGAGATGGAAAGAGAGAGATAGAGAAATATCACGGTAATTTAGGTAATGAACATTTGATAAGGACTGATCTACGACAAAGACATGTCACCTAACCTGTTCGTAATCGCTTCGTCAGTTGTACACCAATCGTCTGACTATTTGATTATCAGTTGCATATGAAGAAGTAAGGGCCAAGGGTAAAAGAAGTTATTAAGCGCGGGTTCCGTACCAACGTACATATTTAACTTTTTTGTTGACTTGTTGGTAGCTGAAACAACGGAAGCCGGCGGGATCTCGCGTTTCGATTCCCATCCGGTACAACTGGCAAAAAAATGTTTGTTCTCGGGCTATGTTAATAGGTTTTGTTTATTTTTTATTGATTTGTTTATTTTCTGATGTACCGACTGCAGTAATACATAAATATTATTTTAATTATATATCTACCTTTTTTTACAAGCTTTTATTTAACTTGCAGTGTATGTTTGTATATTAGTATATTTCATCGTTAAGTGTTCGGGTCAAATCTTGCAAGCTTAATTAGACCCAGTTCTTCTTACACTACGGAGCTGAAATTTTACATAAGCTTTCCTTACTGATGACAACACATTTTTGTGATAAGCATGACCTGACACATTCAGGATTGGCTCCAGAGATGGGAACTCTTCAACGTTAAACCTTGTGTTTTTAATACTTTAATG
>DWJZ01002371.1:0-19682 GCA_018249125.1 Asbolis capucinus
GTATGTTTATCAGTTATCTGATCACCATAGCACAAGCTTACGCTTAGTTTGGGGTCAGATGACCGTGTGTGAATTGTTCAATGATAAAAAAAAAAAAAAAAAAAAAAACTATCTTTCCGTTAAGTCTTACCACCAAGCTACTGCCTTTTGTTACTTCTTATAAAACCCTGGTCTGCCCATATAGAATTGCAGAATATAATATAATTATTACGCTAATATAACCAGGAGAGAGTACTATAAATAAATAACTACAGAAAATGACAAAAATTAATTAATTATAAAGGATACAATCCAGTCCATCATCAGCAAAGAAATTGTTTTTATTTTTAGATTTCTTCAGGCCAAGCTGTTTTTCCAACTTTTTGATGACTTTGTCCTCATCTTCATTAGCTTTTAGTAGTATCATCTTTCTCTGCTTCTCCATCTCAGTTTTGAGACGTTCTTCTTCATTCTTTTCTTTTTGAATTTGCTTAATAAGGACATCTTGAACTGAGGGCTGCTTTTTGAGTTTTTTGGCCTAAAAAGAATATACATCTTGAGTACTTATATAATAACCTACATGTACATAGTAAGCCTATGATATTAAAAGAATTGTAAGATCTGAAAAATTGGTATTCATTGCAAATATATTTCATTTTTGTACCTTAGGTTCTTTGGACGTGCCCTCATTTTCAACTGGTCGTTTAACAAACCTACCAGGAGTTATATTAGTCGGTAAATGTTGTTCTTTCTTTTTAGAATAATGCTCAAACCGATTTTTCTTTTTTTGTAATCTTCTCTCTTTTCGAAGAGCTTTGCGAGTATTCGGGAAAGCCGGACGCTGCGTATGTTTAGTTTTCTTCATTTCATTTAATAGAAATACATATAACAATTATACTTATTTGAACAAACCACACTGCTTTTAGGTTATGCTAAGATTGTATACACAACAGCTGTGCTGACAGTTGACTCAGCCATATTACGTTCAGAAAAGTGGTACTCTGCAATATCATAATTACAACAATCACGCTCTCATGATTGGGGATTTAATTTGTATTTAAGGCATGCAACACACACGTAAATTATTGGAATCATAAACTCAAGTAAAAATACCATATTTAAAAGAAAGCATTCAACATTTTTAAGAGCATGATGATTCAAATAAAATATCTTCATGACAGCTTTTGGTTTAATATTCAACATGCTATGGTAACACCGAAAATTAAATATCAAAAAATTTTCACATTGTCTTTCCTTGCATTTGCTTCTGTCTCAAAATTTACGGAAGTTTTCGTGGTATAACCAGTTGTTTTGTACTTCATGTTACATACGAGGAAGATTTCTTGCCTATTATAGAGTATCTGCATCAGGGCTGCTGATCCATTTTTTTTTTTGTGATAACCTTTTAGTTTCATTAAAGGCATGATGGTGGAAGGCTCGGCATTTACGCGGAACGATGTGTTCCAAATGGCAATTCGTGTGGCATTCGTGTCTGCGGTGACTTATTTCTCAATAAAGTGGCTTGTGAACCAGATAGACCCTACATCGAAGAGCCGTAAAAAGGCGGAGGAGCGGGCACGAGAACAGTTACGCAAGTATGCATTCGTTTTATTGATTTAGAAGTTCAAGCTTCGCAGAAGGTATCTGTTCAGGACCTTACATTATTGTTCCTTCTTTTTTTTCTAACCTATTCCAGTCCTGTTCACTTGCCATTGCCATCATTGAATTAATTTTAATGATTTAATTACTTTTTCGTCTAACAATAATCTAATAATGTTATCTCTCTAACACAAGCTTTGCCGAAATTTTAGTCTATGAGTTATTAATATTGGTTTATAGATAAATGCTTCAAGCGAATTATTTCAAGTTTCAAGATATTGAAGGTAGAACGGGATTTGCTCGGCTTAAAGTAACACAGCTATCTTGTATCACTCATTATAAATGAGAATAGATGGTATCACATGTTATTAGCATCATCTACAAAATGCTAAACAAAAATTTTCCATTTTAATGCTAAATTGGTTTTATATCCCCAAAAAAATTACAATGCAATCTACAATCCAATTACATATAAAACAGGAATTGTTTGTGTGATAATGTATATAAATATGAGGTGATGTTGATGGCCTAATTAAGAAGATGAAATATGATAATTGTTGCATAGACTAACTGCTCACAATTACTCATAATTGAAAAATTATAACTAAATTTTTTCTTTGTTTGTTTTTATGTCTTTTGTGGGTTATTTATTCTATGTTGGACTTTAAAATTTTGTTATGACTATCATTGTCATCCTCATGGTATCAGGCACTTAAACATTGGCCATAGCTTGCAATGTAAGATATGGTAACACCAAACAGACTGTATAGCTTGTGCATCTGTTAAGGATATCTTGCAGAGCGGGGCTCAGCAGCAAGCACTCACTAGCACTGGACAAGCTCACCGACCATGAGATGATCATCGCATCACAGCTTGTGGTACCTGATGAGATTAATGTGAGTATCCTACTAATATTATAAATGCGAAAGTTTGTATGTTTGTTTGTTTGTTACTCCTTCACGCAATAACTGCGTACAAAGGTTGGAAAAGCCATATACCCTACTTTACACAACAAGTAAAAAACAAAAGTTTAACATCATTTTTGTTAATTTTTTTGAAATTCTTGTAGGTATACAGACCCTCTTGAGTGAGAATGGTTATTTTTATAAGCGCTTTGCTAAGTATCTTTGTCTAGATGTTAACATGGATTAAGGATCCATTTTTTTTTAAGTTTATACACCCTATAATTATGAGTTTGAGAGAGTGAGTTTTTACAATTCATTAAGTCGTAACTTACATTAAGTTGTTGTTGACTTGTTAATTAATCTTATATACTTATTAATTTTGGTTCTTACACCATACATTTCAGCAAAAAGTCGTTAAAATAGCTTATATGCCCTTTCTACCCCAAGGCTTCCATATACTTGTATAAATATGTTTATTAAATCTAGGCAGAAAAAACATATCTGCTTATCACAGAAAAAATTGTTCCAGGTGTCATAGTCATACTTCAAGCTATTTTTAGCTGTGTGAAATTTATATGCTATAGAGTTATAAATCATTTATTCTTATTTATAACGCACTTCCAAAAAGAAGGTGCTCAATTCAACTGTATGTTTTATAGATATGTCACTATAATATTGAGGGAAATGGAAATTAACATAGGCACGTCACTACAATCTTGACTAGAATGGAAAGAAAATTTCACCCGTTACTCTAAATTGGATAAGTTGAACTTACGAGTACCTCATGCCAAACATGGCGCTTCTGAACTACATTGTAGACTATAGATGAACTTATCATATTTCATTGAACGTGGCTGAGTCCCTCCACACTTTATTTATTTAGCCTTTATTGCATTCACCTTATGCTAGAAGATTACAAGGGCGAGCTTAATGCCTATTCACATTCTCTGCCAGCCAACCCAGTGTGAGGATAGAAATGCGGGGTAGGCGTATTCAAATTAAATTAATAAAAATATCAGAAATGGACAATTTTACAACAAAATATACAACACAATACAATGTAGCAAGCAGTTTTACTTTACTTAGACATTCATAAATAAATAACAAATACAATGTATACATACATATATACAAACTATTGTAAATAAACATGCGACTTATGGGTTTGCGGAAATTCAGAGAAATTGCTCCCAGACTAGCTATTTAAACACATACATATTTGTTAGATAAGTTCCCGACGGTAAGTAAGGTTAGGTTCCAGGTTCCAGAGTAGTACACTTGCCAGTGAGACTTAAAAGAAGAAACAGCTCACAGAGCATGTATATATTACAAGCCATAAAGTTTGGCGGGATATTAAAGTTCTGGATTTGTGTTTAAAATATTCCCTTGTGATTGCTTCAGGTGAATTGGAAGGATATCGCAGGTTTGGACCATCTGATCCAAGAGCTCCGGGAGACAGTGATCCTGCCAATACAGAAGAGGGAACTGTTCGCCGACAGCCGTCTCACACAGCCGCCCAAGGGAGTTCTGCTGCATGGACCTCCAGGTACTTCATAGACATCATTTATGACAATCCTGAACAATTCAATCCATCCATCAGCTTTTAAATTTCCATGTGTCCGATATATGCCTCCCCTAAGTCCTGCACTCTGGCTTGTCCTATTACTTCTGAATCCAATCACAGAAGCGGTTTTCCAATTCTCCATTCCTAATATTATTAATGCGAAAGTTTGTGAGGATGAATGTTTGTTACTTTTTCATATTTGGAAGGCCTAGACCATACTCCAAGATGCTCCAGGTTGGATTGGTGGTGGGGTCGGTGACCAAGGGGTCAGTTAGCAAGTTTTATGCCGCCTGAAGCCCTCTGACACGTCATAGCAATTGCTGTTTAACAACAATTGGGACCGCCGGCTTTACCCTCTGAAGCACAAAAGCGCTCGTGAAATTTTTCATGAAACTAGCGGTCACCCATCTTCCTACCGACCGTGCCCCCTGTTGCTTAACTTCACCCGCTGTCGCTTTTTCAATCGCTTAAAATCGTAACAAGTCGCTGGATTACAAACGCTCAATTCAGATTCAATTCGAGCTTAATATATTTTTTAATTTTCCTAAAAATTGGTTTTACTGCAGACTGAATGCCTATTGACATTCTCCACCGGTTCATTGACATTAATATATTCGTTGCCATAATTTATTGTCTGTTCATCAGGTTGCGGCAAAACACTGATAGCGAAGGCGACGGCTAAGGAGGCGAACATGAGCTTCATCAATCTGGACGTGTCGCTGCTGACCGACAAGTGGTACGGCGAGACGCAGAAGTTGGCGGCCGCGGTCTTCAGTCTCGCTGTTAAACTGCAGCCTTGCATCGTGTTTATAGGTATGCGTGCGCGTGTGTGCTTATAGTCCATTTTTATATCCAGCTTTATATCTTATGGTCTATAGACATTTTTCTCATCCGTACAAATCTTGTAGTAGCCGTACCGTACAAATCTTGTAGTAGCCGTACCGTACAAATCTTGTACCAGCAGTGGAAAAGTTTAGCTTGCTAATAAATGATGACATATATTTTTGGATTTTACGGTCAATACTCATGCTTGCAGCTTTTAGCAAAACTTCTGTAAGAGTAGTGACATTTTTATAAAGGCCTGATTTCTATGTGTTTCCAGATGAGATCGAGTCGTTTCTGCGCACGCGCACGCAGCACGATCACGAGGCCACCGCGATGATGAAGACTCAGTTCATGTCGCTGTGGGATGGACTCATCACCGATCCCAGTTGCACTGTCATCATCATGGGTGAATATCATTGTGTACTAGTTTCCCCTCGTGGCTTCGTTTATGTGGTAGACACATTGATAAATAGCCTATTTGGTATTGCAGACTACAATCCTATGTACCAAAGAATCATGACAGAATTCGTACAAGAAATAATGAATTACTCAGTTCACAATTAATTAATATAATTTAGGAATTAATTTATAGCATTCAAAATATTTTTAAGATATTGGGATCGAAAAACATTTTTTTTTACCACTTAAACCTTTCTAAATCTAATCGAATCGTTCTGTCTACGAGAATAGGTGTTATTTACTGACAGCTGACAGTCATGGCCGCTTGTTGCCCGTAATAATATGACAGTCAATGTCATTAATTGACAAGTCAGCCATTGTTGTCCAATATTAATTGTCAGTTTGACAAATAGCCAGAGATGGCGTATGGGTGATGAAAGATTAGAACAATATGTATGTTTGATTATAGAAACTCCATATCTAAAACAAAATGTAGTGTATGAAATAAATTCTCGTAAAAATATATCAAAAATATTTTAAAACATTTTGGACTCCCATTGTCTTAGACAGAATTGAATGAATCCTTTATTCACATCCATTCAGTAGTTTTTGCGTGAAAGAGTTACAAACATCCATCCATCCATTTTCACAAATTTTCGCATTTATAATATTATCAGGACTTTTTATTTTAAATAATCGACAAATGCCAAAATTACAGTTTAGTGGTTGACGTTTTTAATTTTATTTTTTGCTCTTTATTTTTTATTTAATTTGCATGCCAGCTATTACCGGATTACTACCACTATACTTGTATTTTAGTTTTCCACAGTAAAGATAATTTTATTTAGTTTGACCACTCTTTCCTGATTGGAGAAGCTATGTACTTAACTAGCTTAGGTAAGGGCAAGACTTTTTGCACTTACCTGTAGTAAAAGAAAGTTGTTTATAGTCTGCCTATGATATATCCACATAAAATATATGATTTTGTCATCGACTTTGAAAGATTATAGAATATTATATAGATTATTATTAAAAAAATTATACATTAAGCCACCATATACTAAGAGACCTGTCAAAACTACACTTGGAATTTATATTTATTAGAGTAATAATATATTACATGCTTTCGAACATATTTTTTAATGGAATTAGCCAACCTGCTGGATCAAGAATATACTAGATGTCGCGTCCCATAGAAATATAACACAAATACTGTCCGCATTAATATATCCATAAACATCCTCGTTAAATTGCCAACCAAAAAAGAAAAAATAAATATATTTTACGTGTAACAGATAAATCCTTTAACATAAATGCAGGCTGCATTTCAAGTGAACTGATATTTGTCGCGACGTATATTTATCACTGATCCGGTATCTAGTTATATTATTGTTCGAAGGACAGAAGTCAGATCTCCGCAGGAATATTACGTGTGTGTGAAGCTTGAAAAATAAAGATTCTATTTACTTTTTAATATCAGGAGCTACAAACAGACCCCAAGATCTGGATAAGGCGATCCAGCGTCGCATGCCGGCCACCTTCCACGTGCCCATGCCCAGTGAGAACCAGCGTGAGAGGATTTTGCAGCTCATACTGCGCTCTGAGCCTGTTGCTGCTGATGTAAGTCATCAATCATCATCGTTTAGCTTCAATCTAGATTTGGCGCACTATAGAGCATGGGTGGCCCTACCCCTACTTATCCAGCATGGTAGACTATGGCCTGTGCCCCTCACATTGTGAGTGGAGACCTGAGACCAGCAAAGGGACAGTTTGCAATGATGATAGAACATGGGTCTTCTCGTACTAAGGAGGATCAGAACAGACTTCATGAAGCTGCCCCAATGCATTCTATTTCGTTTTAAATGTTAATTAAATTTATTTAAAAGCAAACAACATTTGTGTCCAAGTATACAATTTTTACAAGTCCACAGACACGACCATTTTTATTATATGTATATTTGTTAATATTTTGAGTGTTTTGTGTAATAATGTAAAATGTCGACTTGAAAAGTATTTATCTTCGCTAATGTGCTGTAAACCTCGTGTGACACCCGTGTACTTTGATCGCACGCTCGTATCATAATGTACTACTAAGTGAATGTTCTATTACAACAGATCGAGTACAAACGTCTTGCGGCGAGTACTGAAGGGTTCTCCGGGTCAGACCTTCACGAGCTGTGTCGGCAGGCCGCCGTGTACCGAGTCCGGGATCTCGCCAGGGACGAGCTGGCCAGAGAAGACCGGGTATAAAAAACACACACACACATACAGTGAAATATACACAATCATAATATACACAGACAGACAGTGAAATGGAATGCATTTATTTCGTCTTAGAAAGCAATAGCTCAATGAAACTCGAAGTAACAATACTAGGTTTCTATGTAATTACTATCAAAATAAAAAATAAGTATTTTAAAGAACATGCTAGGGTTGCCAACTTTTTTTTTTGTTTGAATATTGTATTTAAGAAAAAGGCAATATTAAATATAGAACACTTCAAAAAATAAAGTACTTTAATGGAGAGAATAAAAAATAGTTGTATTTGTAACTCTTTTTTTTAATTTTTTTTTTTTGTTTCATGCACATGCACATTAGGGCAGTCGAAGGAAAGGCACGTTAAAAAAAATTAAGAATGGTTATTTATTCGTTTTAGTATCGCATAATACAAACATTGATATGTCGTAGTGAAATATAGTATGGTTGACAACCCTAACACACACGTATATAGTCAGTGAAACATAAACTAACATACAGACACGCAGACAGTGAAATGATAACTTTATTTCGTCGTTGCTCACTTAACGAAACTCAAAATTTAAAAGTACAAAGTCTCTGCAACAATTCAATTAATTACATAATAAAAAATATAGCATATTTAAAATATTTTTTGATAAAGCCTACAGTATCTATAGAGAATACCAATCTGTCATTGGTTTTATAAATGTACTAGAAATTGCCCTTGCTTCGCTTCGGAAGAAGTGTTGTCCAGTGATTTAAGAGTTGCCATAGTAATTTTAAGCTATTATCCCAGGGGAACAAAGCAGCTTTCTGGGACGAAAAGTATCCTATAACCATTATTCTTACATAAAGTACAAACCTGCATAATTTTCAGAGTTACCATACTAATTTTAATGCCATACTGTTATCCCGCGGGAACAAAGTCATTTCAAGGGATAAAACCTATCCAATAACCACTACGACTATGCCAAGTTTCATCTAAATCTGTCCAGTGATATTTGCGTGAAGCTCGAACAGACTAACAGTAAATCAAAAAAAATGTTTAGGCTTCTATATCAATAACAAAGCCTCCGTGCGTCAAAATTTTCATAAAATATTTAATGGACAGAATTGACCCTGTTAGTTTTATTGTTAATACGAATACAAACTTAGACTATCTACGCTAGTGTACAGCGGAAGAAAAAAAAGTCAGCGTTGATACACATATAGTTATACTCTCACACTTGAAACATACATAACAAACACACGGAAATTAAACACAGAAATACAGACAGTGAACCATTGAAAGTCACACACACATATAAACCCATCACCAATTAACCTTTAGCTTTTAACCTTCAGCCTTTCAAAACTAACCTAGAAGTTTAGGAGTCTCAAACGAACCAACGATCTAATCTTACCTTTTTATATTATAATTTTTTTTTCTGCGTGCACTTTGCGTCATAAAACATCGGAGCGGTGAAGGGAGTATTTTGCTCTCTATCCCACTCACAGGCCTTATGGGCGAGCGTAGTGATGGGCATTATAGTTGTCGATAAGCTTTATCGATAGTGTATGTACTTTTGTCATTATGTGGGATTGTGATAAAAATTAAAGGAAAATGAATAAAACAAATTAAAATAAGAATAATAATGTAATTAATTGATAAACAATTATCATAATATAATAATATCGCAGCATCCTTTATATCCTGCAACGAGGCCGTGCACCTATGTAGTTTCGCTGACTCATTTCTTTTTATCGATAATTGCGCTGCGCCCTTGCAACATGCTCACCGCCCTAGCCGGCTTGTTTTTTATAACCCAAATTGCATGGAGAAAAAATTATACTGTTATATAGATTAATTTTGACAAAAAAAGAAAAAAAAATTGCAAAACAATTGGTTTACTTTTCAGGATGAAGTCAACAATACAGATAATTCAGAGTCTGATGAAGAATACGTGGATGCTGTAAGGCCAATCACAATGGAAGACCTTCGGATGTCACTGGCTAAGCTGAAGGAATCCAAGATCCAATGTGGCTCCCTCGCACCCAACATGAGGATAGAACTAGATTAATGTGAGTGAGATAGGTATATTAGTGTAATAGGTGTGAGAAGAATGGACAATGTATATTGGGTATAATGTTACAGCGAAAGCTGATGGAGTTTTGACTTAATATAATTTATTATCGTATGATCATTTTAAATTCAATGTTTCGTTGAATTATTGCTCGATTCAATATTGATCAATATGTGATAGTGGTGTGCATATTTTGTTTAAATTTTTTGAGTGTACATATATATGTATGTATATAATCTCATGACATGTGGCACTCACTGCAGTACTAACTGAGTTGTACATAATTTATCTATGTATTATGTTATATTACATCCTTTTGGTAGTCCAGTCTATTTGAGAAAATAATCAAAGTAAAGTTGTTTCTTTTTACAGAAAATAATAATAGTGCCCTGTAAGAAAACAGGGCTATGAACTAATCAGTTGATAATCCTGCCAGTGAAAGGTCCTGGGTTGGATTCCCGACGTGGTAGGCATTTTTTTGCGAGATGTTTGATGTTATGTTTCTTAAATGGCATAGGGAATCCTAATGGGTATGAGTGTGTAAAAGTAAATAAAATTAAAATAACTTTCTTTACTAATTTTTGGTAGATTTATAACATCTCCTAGTAGTGAATGAAAAAACAAAAAACCCGACTATGTCAGCTGACCACTAAATATATGGTACGCTTTTTATCAATTTGTTAAATCAGCGATATAAACGTTACATCACATACTTATATTTGATAGGGTCTTTTCACGATCTTTCATTTGACATCCATATTGCTACGGTAAGAAAAAAACACAATCCTAACCTCCCTTCTTTGCGGACGCCATTTTGAAAATTAGTATTGCCTATGTCACTAAGACAATTCTGCCTTCAGCAACGCAACATTATGCCAAAGTCCGTCTAGCAGTTTGGGCTGCAAGATATAGAAAGATGGATAGACAAATGTACATAGAAACAAATACATGTATACACACACGCATACATACATGTGGTCGGAAACATTACCCTCCTACTGGCGCAGTCGGATGAAAAATTATAGTCAATTATTTTATTTTATGTTCTTTTAAATTATTTTCGAAAACATTGCAATCCAAATTAAATATTATTATTAGCTTGTATTGATATTTTATTGTGATAACAAACGCGTTAATTGACCCATTTTGTTAATGTGCGTCCCGTTATTACTGCACAATAATCTGTACTTATAACAATAATCTCTGATATAGATCGAATGAAGGCCTATACCAATTCCGCTTGCGATACAGGATGTTTTAAAAATTTACTTATTTTATAATATATATTCTATTGTTTTAAGAATATTTTAAATTTCTTTTTCGTATACAGTGCGAGGTCTCTTAACATCACAGAAGTTACAACATTGTAATACATATTGTGTGTACGTGCTTTTACTAACAGTTTTGTAATTTACTGGATATGTACTGGTTACATATTTTTGAAAAAGCCGTTCTTTCCATACGGTGTATACTCGATTAATGGGTACTTATTGTTGTCGTTAGGCAATCGGATAATCGAGAATCCGGATAATCGAATCTATGAAGAAACTTTTGAATGACTTGAAGGTATAGAGTTATTTGATCTGAGTTGGTTGTCCAGATAGCGAATCCGTTAAACTGAGAGCCGGATAATCGAGTTTCCACTGTATGTTTTGGATTCATATGTGCTGGTTTTTATATAAATAATATTTATGTGCGTATTTGTGTACGAGCTTGTGTTTAGTCAGAAAGTGCTGCAGTGTGAACAAAACATAAAAATATAACAACAAATAAGGGGAGTATAGATATAAAATAAATATACTAAATTGAGAAATATTTTATGGTATTATCACAATATCTGATTTTGATGAAGAACTAAAAAATTATTGTATCTGAAAATTTGTTTGCTCCATTTCTGTTTTTTAGACTTTTTAAATATTTAAAAGACGTTGTCTAGAAATTCCTATACCCATTTGATTTTAATAGTAATATTTTTAATAAAAGAAAGTATTTTCAAAGTTACCAGTCCCAAATAAATGATGTAACCAAAGCAGAGATATTATTGAATAATACATATGATATTAGATGAGGTACTAATTTTTTAATTTTGGATTATTAAAAGAATAAAAATATTTATTGTATTTAATGTGAGAGTAAAATTTACAGTGTGGGTATTATAAAGTACCCCCGTGAAACGTACTTTTCTGGGGATTCATTTTGAGTATATTAATGCACTGTCGGGAATATGATTTTGATTTTACATTTAAATGAATAATTTGGTATTCTTATACAATTACTATAATATAATAGAATTACATATTTTGGAAATTTGTTTGTGTTACAGTTATACCTGGATAATATTAAAGTCCAAGTCAAAATATTTATTTCATTATAGGAACCAGCCGCTCAAAAGTCAAATTTTTAATCTGATTACACAATCGGACTGTATGAAAAGAAAATTTAAATATTTTTGTATTTATATCTGGTATAAAATCCCTATTTTTCATTTTAGTTTTATAGTTTTTACTTAAATTAATTACGTAATTCGGCAATTTTTTAGACGCATTAAACACAACTCCTCGCAGCGCATGCCATTGGCAGAGTAAATGATAAGTACCAGAATTGAGGCAGTTTGTCGAGACACAGTTTGGCGCGTGTTAGCATTTCTATGTTTAATATTATTGACAGTAACATACAAAAAACGAATCCCCACGTTGTAGAGAATTGTATGGAGGTATATAAGCTTGACATGTATAAATGTCTGTCTACTTAATGCACGGATTTTTTAGAACAGATAAAAGAATATATCTATTAATTTTCAAAAACTATTTACCACCTGTTGATATTGTATAGATGTTTTATCTATGTAGAAATAAGATAGCTACAAAATTAGGTGTTGATTGCCTTCGTTGATTAGAAATGAGGTGTCGATGAACCTTGACGATAGTGAAATAATGTAAGATTTGTGTACAGATTGTCTGAAGCGTTAGATTTCGTTAATCGTTATCGAATTCAAATGTAAATGTTTTTTTTGTTGGAAGGCAACATGGTTGTCGTTGTGTCTTGTCGGTAGTTGGCTACTGTGTATATATTATGTTGAATTTTATTAACGAGCGAAAATAAATCGGGTGTTAGAAGCTAAAACAATATTTTGGAAAATTTTTTTTTTAATGTTTATATTGAGTTCATTCCATTCACAGTGGCCTATTACCGGACACGAATCTCCATATATCAAGCTCGCCTGGAGCATGTTCAACCATGCTGCTCCAGTGCATAGGTGGGTAGTGAAAGAGTAATCGTAGGTTCTAAGGGACGTAGACTAGGGCAAAAGCCTTCGACATGGCTTATCGACAGCTATCTACCGATAAAAATCAGTACCGATGACTTTATGTGACTTAGCCGAGTTGATAGTAACCTTAGATGCGAAGTGAAGTCCTAGGTTCGATTTCCGGTCGGGTGGGCAGACATGTGTCAGATGGATGTTTATACTCTGGTTATAGGGGCAATTTGTGATGTGAATAATGTTGCTCATGTTATAAAACAAGTAATCCCAGTGCAGCTCATGCTAATTATTTAGTCACAATTCTTCAAATACACATATTTCTGTTATTTGTGAACTGATTCAAATAAAACGAACACTATTTTTTATCTAAATTTAATGGTAATAAATCAGTGAAAATCCCATTAAAATTGGATCAGCAGTTTCTGAGCTGAACGCTCTTAAAGGCACACAGTCAAAGTGACAAAATTCCTAAAAATCCTTGTTTTGGGTTCTATACCATACCCCAGTAATGGTTGATCTACCCAATATTTTCTATGTATAGAATGTTACAATTGCAATGTAAATGTGATTTGACGAATTGTATATTGTTAATTATTATTCTTCAGACAATCTCTAAGGCGAATAAGCGTTTACATAAAATAAGGTTCGTGTATATTTTGGCTTTCAAGTTAAATTATTAACTGTTAAATTTCGCTTTGAGCATGTAGGTATACATAGTTATGCACAAAATTTGCTGCAATAAAATATTAAATTGTAAGTGATCTGTCCAAAGGATGATATTTATAGCTCGTGGTCGTCGTTCATTTATGACGTATTTTTCCGTTATAAGTAATTTTCTAAGTTGTGTGCGTATCAGAAGTTGATTATCACTTGCTACGGTGAAGGATTCTGAGTTGTTCATAACTTTGTCAATGGTGTGTGAAGTGCATCGACCGGGCACTTGGCCAGCGTGGTGGACAATATACCTCTCAAATTTGTCAGTGGAGTGGGACAGTTTTAGTTTTAACGATTTCCTGCTTGGGTGTACATTTGTCATGGCATGTGTCGTTCTTCCATAAAATTCTTCATCCCCTATGGACGAAGAAATCCTACAGATATGGATACTATCTTAAAAATAAGGACTACACTACAGTACTAAAGTGGTAATGAACGACGACCAAAATAAAGATTGTTGACAATTGTAAGGTGTATGTATGTATATTGTGAATGTTATTCTGGCTTCGTTGTTTAAGGCTTTTGTGGTGGCCAGGAGAAAAAAAAATTGTAGCTGCAGCTGTCAAGTAGCGCCTCATGCAAGATTTCTTCTCAGTTTAAAATATGTCATTGAAAATTTTAGATTTTTTTTTTATATCATGTCATTACAGTAAATTTCTTCTGATCACGTTTTATGTATGGGTTATATTACCGCATGAACGAGACTGAAAAGCACTACGTTATCAATAAAAATAAGCTATTACTTTAAAGTTTTTAAATTTGAGAAACTTCATTAAAGTACTTGTGAAAAAGATAGCACGTTCAAAACAACACAAATGTCATGAGAGTAAAAGGGACACATAGTGTTTCTCCCTGTCAAAACAAAACAATGCGCAGGAAACGCGGTAATATGCGCCATTATTATTTTCTTACTGAATTTTAATTGTCTTATTCCAAATGTTTGTTTAGTTCACACGGTAAATCGGTAATCGTGTATAGGTATATTATGTTTTTGTTATATATTTCTGTTGGCTGTTGTGTGCATTTTATACTTTGTGTTTTAATCGCGTCGTGAATATCGCGCTATTGTTTGTAATTTAATGGATAAGGCAAAGCGTTGAGGTGTGAATATATTGTGGGCCTTATGAAAACGTTTCAAACGACGCAATATAATTTTACTTTTGCATCATTCTTTTTTAATATTTTTTCTCTTAGGAACTTACAAGCAATGTTTTTGGATTATCTAGTAAACGTGCGAATTTGTATACCAAGATATGTTTTTCTACATTTTGGCGCAATTTTTGACATTCGTCGCAACCTGCAGATAAGCAAACATTAGTTACATATCAGTGGCTGTGACTGCATATTTTATTAATTTCTTTCTTGTCACAGGTATTTTACGGTATATAACTTTTTGCGTGTCAGTTTAACGTGTCACAATCATGACATTGACAGCTAACCTATCCGTGCTTTAAAGTGTATAACGGAAAACAAACGAATTGTACACATAATTCCGTTAATATGGCCGGTACGCAGTTAATAGAGGTAGATACAAGAAATATAATAATGATGTGATCTCGGCGCGTATTGTTATTGCGTTCATTTTTATTTCATTTTCCGTTTTTGCATTTTATAATAGCGTTACCAAAACTATACGTTTTGATATTTTTGTTGTTTGTAGATAGTGAAAGCGAAGCTCGAAATATTGTATCTGTGTAAATAAAGGGAATTAGATGAATTGAAATTTTTGTTTTATTAACAATCTTACCTATTCGTAGTTATTGGTGATTTGGCCAGGGGTTTTGCCCAATGGCAAAGATGCATAGATTGAAAAAAAATCTCAATTTATATGATGAGTTTTTAATTAAACTAATGTAAAATTCTTAATTTTCACACACGACTTGTTGTGACATGTGCAACTTATTATTATGTCAACACGGCAAATAATCTGTCCCTACAGGAATGGTCAATTAAATAGCTCCTTAGTACAGTTTTTGTATACAGATTCTGCAGTAAGGAGCGGTTTAAGTTACCATTAACGACTGTGTGGTAGTGAGAGTGAAATGTAAACCTTTTATAAATTACGAGTATTATTTAATCTTAAACATAGAATTCTAAATTTAAATCCAGAACATTTTCTTTCTTTTGTGCGGTTTATCTTTTCTTTTCCTGTGTTTTCTTCGGTGGTTCTTACGTTGGTATAAGATGGGCGTATCTCGTAATGCTTGTCGTGGCCTGACGGCAACTTTGCGAATTAACGCCAGAATACCTGTGAACATAGTAAATAAATTTAATTGTGTATGCTTCAATGAACTTAATTTTATTTCCTCTTTTTATTCGTGTTTTAATCCACAAATTTAATTTGTGTAATAAAATTAACAACTGATCATTTAATATAAGTTTCAGACTAAATATATAGAAAATACTTTCGTTTTGATTTTATTTTGTTGTGTTGAGCTCACGACGGGACACGTCCACCTAGCAACATGATGCATCCTGCACTGAATTTCTGGACGATAGCGAGGTGATAGTCCATAATTTATTTTATTTATTTATTATTTATTTCAACATTATCTATTATTTATTTTAACATTATTCATTTACAGCTAAATATGTATAAACGTTCGTTGCCGTTAAAACTTTGTCGCAAGCGTTTACGCTCACCTAATACAATTATGTCATTAAAATAAATTAAATTTACAAAATTTTATTACTTATTATAATCGTTGAACACGTTTTTAATTTATCGTAACAAAAATTAAGCAAAAAGCAAAATGGTTATAACTCAACAATTTGGGAGTTGATTCTGTAATTTTGTTTTGCTAGTAGGTGTGGCGATATCGCACACGTCATACGATGACGTCATGACAAAACCTGAATCACGCTATCGGAGTTTTCTGTATCGTTAGCATATATACAAGTTCCGACAAACAACTGTTGGAGCTCGGCAGCTCCCCAGGCATATAACCTCGCCTGGCGGGAGACCTCCCCTTTTCCAAATAGATGATAATGATAGAAAAAGATTATCAAGTTATTTTATGTGATAAGTAGGCGAACGAGCAGATCGAACACCTGATGATAAAAGATCACCGTGGCCTATGGACATATGGGGTGTTAAAACGCGTTGCTGCCAGGAAGAGGAAGATATAAGGGAAGCAGTATATTGCTGAAGCTTCCGAAATCAATAAGGACATTATATGACCCCAGATACACCAACAACATACCGCTTCAGGACAGGTGACAGACGAAGAATAGGAAGGAGGACGACTAAACGACGGGGAGAAAAGAGGAGAACTAACTATCAAGCTCGTCGGAACACGACGAATCGTTTGCCGGCTGATTCAAGCAAGAGAGTATTAGCCAGCCAGAAGGGCTACAATACAGTAATAATCTTCTCTCACCTCACCTCAAAACTACCACCGAGTAGCTGTTTTCTGCATTTGAAATCGATTTTTGTAAATAACAAAAAACAAGAATAACATGTCAGCTGGCTATTGCATCCCGCCCAATCGATCTCTTGTTATTGACGTTCTATAGATCTCTGAGCTACCATAATGACACTTGTAGACACCCTCGTTTCACGATTTAAGTATTCCCCAGTAGCTTTCGTGTTCATTATTCTTTTAGTTATATTTAGTTGCTAAGTAGTATTCTCATCATTTCTGACGTTTGAGAAAAAAGGGCGTTCACTGAAAAGCAGAATTTACGTATCGTAGAACACGATGACAAGAATTATTTTGAGTTTACACCTTTTTCGTTTCTTACAAGCTTTTATTTAACTTGCATTTTTATTTTTATATTAGTATGTTAGTGTTCGGAGTAACACCGAACACCAGCTCGACAGCAATGCATTCTCACACCGTAAGATAAATGTCGCGCAGAACTGCTTTACTTAATACATTATTTGATAGTGAAAGAGCAGTACGTGACCAGCAGTCACTCGGGTGCCGCGTATTCTCGACCATTTACCGGTACCATTTACCGTTACCAGTTACCATTACCATTTACCGATACCATTTACTGGTACCATTTACCGATACCATTTACTGGTACAATTTACCGGTACTATTTACCGGTTTCAATTACCGTTACCAGTTACCATTTACCAATTAGTATCATGAAGTATTTAATGTTAGTGAAGTTGTGTAGGATTAATTAAATCTAGTTTTAATATATTAGCCATAAATATTAGAGGGTTGGAGAAATACCATACAACAATCTAACCCCCTAACAGTATATTTGTTTGTTACAAATCTTGCAAGCTTAATTAAACCTACTTCCTCTTACATTACGGAGATGAAATTTTGCATAAAGTTTTCATCCTGATGACAATGCATTTTTACGACAAGCATTACCAGATACAACGTGCAGGATCGGCTCCAGGCCTCTGTTAACAATACAGAACTCCTCGGTTAACAATACAGTTATGAAATTGTGTTTTTTTGTATCGTGGATCTATAGATATCGTGTTTTAAACATTTTTAATAAACATCTTGTTTAATTTTTGTATGTACTGCTTGTTACTATGACAAAATAAATTTAATCTTTCCTTCTTTCCAATGGAAAAAGCAACCAGTTAAGCAACCAGGAGGCCGGACGGGAAGTTGACTAGTCCTACAAAGCCATAAACTTGGTGACCTATTTGGTCATTTACCACTTTACTGACCGGGAAGCCACATTCAGCTTCGTCTTAAGCTCCGGGGCTTATAAAACCCAATACCTTTACTAGTGTGGGCAGTGGCGTAGCAAAGGGAAGGCGCCAAGGGCGGTCTGCACCGGTGTCACCGTTTTTGCGGTGACACCCACCCGGTTACTCAGCCATTAAAAATAATAATAAAAAAAAATGTTGCTTTTATACTGTCAATCGAGTGACACCGTCAACTTCCACACCAGGTGCTACCCAAGATAGCTACGCTACTGAGTGTGGGTATCTTAAATCCAGCGCGGGTAGTTTGAAAAATATTTTTTATATGTACCTATTTATATGCGTGTCTTTGGGTTCATGGGCCGTACTATCGTCTACTTCTCTATATTTTAGTAGATTTTTTGCGTTATATCGTAAGTTAAGAAATAATCGGTTATTATATTAAGTATATACGATTAAAAACGGTTGTAAAACCGCTGATTATAAACCGCAAACAAATAATATTGTTGTAATGTAAAATAACTTAACTAAAGTGTAGTTATCATTAAAAAGTACATTAAAATATATAAAAATAAAACAATCCTGTAATCAGTCTGTTCAATCATACTGAAACTCATAAATAAATTATATACAATCAAAGACATAGTTGTAAACATTATTTTATTAATCATTGGCGTCATTTCTATATATTTACAATAAAGGTGCCGAATGATAAGAATTACACAATTTTGCAAATCGTATTCTTATCACAAATTAGTAAATAACGGAGTTTAAGGTTTGTGTTGTATAAGTTAGTAAATTTAGTAAGCTATTGTTCACATATTGTGCAAATTTTCCTTACTACACTATAAAACTAGAGTCAGTAAGTATCAGTTTTGTATGTATACGGTGTCTGACGACGGATAACTCCATTCCTATAGTAAGAAAAACTTGCATCAAGCTCTCTGTTCATCGGAGTACCTAGTTTCTGATTGAGGGGGAGTGGCTATAAGGATCCAGGGGGCGAAGCTGGGTATTTTTCTGGATTGAAGGCGTAATACTATGTATAATATGTACTATTTCGATAACTTTTTCTATAACGCCCATGTTAGTGAAGCTTCCCACGCGACAGAGTTAATTATGGTTTTACTAGAAAATGCTCAAATTGATGGACGTACCGTTGATTTGCAAGTAAAACCACTTTTAGCTATGTCGAGTGAACTCATTTATACCGCAAGGTAAAAGCACGTACGGTACCATTGCCGGAATACATTGCAGTTTAACAAAAAATAAAAATTATATGTTATCAGTACTATACCACAGCAAATAATATCAAGGGAACCAGAAAAAGAGTTTAATCTATTATTTACACCTCATATATCAATATATATTTACACAGATAACCAAAATAACAGTGCATGCAATAATTGCCTACATTTTGTACTTAAATACACCGTTAATTCTTTCTACTATTAATGTTACAAAATTTTTAGTTTTTTACGAAAACATGACATAATTTTGTTAATAGTAT
>DWJZ01002372.1:0-19678 GCA_018249125.1 Asbolis capucinus
AGTTAGATAATTTCAACTAATTTTGAAGAAATTATATACAAATCTCAGATTATTAGTAACCACTAGTGCTTACAATACAAAATAAGCGACGATTTATAACAGTACATTATTTGATATAATAGTATGAGTATACTGAAAATCTACCTCGAACCAATATCCTTGTAATTTTTTTTTATTGCATACTTGGAATCAGAATTCTTTTCGAACATTCTAACTGTCGTTGCTCTATGGCTAATAGAAAATGTTGAGAAGTGTTGAGATATGTCCTATTTTTTACTAACTTTAGAACATTTGTTGTAAATAGCGTATAGTATAAAATATTTCTGTAGTACTTTTGCGTTAACATAAATTAAATTTTTGCATATAAAAATATATTGACGTAACATAATCTTTTAATTTTTGCTATACTCTTTTTGATATTAAAAACAATTTAGTGCTCATGAACATTTTTAAGCAAAAATTATATAATATTGATACTCAATTAATATTTAAATACATTCTGATTCGTTAACTTTTAAAATAATCACAATTTTTAAGTTCCCAAAATTAAGGTGAATGAATAAAATTTCGGGTCGACACCGGATCTAATTTCTGTCTAGTAAGAGCATGAGGAAGATACATGATGAAAAATAGTAACGAAAACGTAGTGCTGCCAGTGTAAGGTGGAACACACGCTTCGTCATGTCATATGTCAGTGAGTACTATCAATGTCATGTCGCTCGACAGTGGTCAAAGTTTCTGTGTATAATTTAATTTACAAAAAAAACTCTAACCATACTTAATTAAAGGCCTAAATATTAAAATAAATTAAAATTTCACATTTAAATTGTTATGGAGGAAGAAACGCGAAATCCGAAATTTAAAAAATTCAAGGATGTAATTGCTACATCAACATTGAGTGCAATTCACAATATGGGTTTTAAACGCATGACGGACATTCAGGCGGAGGTATTACCAAAAGCTTTGGACGGAATGGATGTTGTGGCAACGGCTAAAACAGGATCAGGGAAAACATTGGCCTTTTTGATTCCAGTCATTGAAGTGGTTCTTAAGGATTTGAAGATAGTTAAAGGTTTGAATTTTGCTTTATGACTTTCATATAATATTTTGCAATATATATAAAACCATAGAAATAATAAGTTACCTGCGTCCGTGTTACCGCTCGAGTATAATGTAGGTATCTTAAAGACAAGAGTGAATAGGCTTCTTCTAAGTTAATGCGCTTTACCATCTAGGACCTGATCACCATTTACCATTAGATGGGATTGTAGTCAAGCATTAACTTATGAAATGTAAAAAAAAGTTTAATGTTATTTAATGGTAATAGTAAAATTTATTAACATCTCAATATGACAACCCCAATTTGTAAGGGCACTGTCATTTGTTATCCACTGTTAAGGAATTAACTGAAAATCTATACAAATAAATAAAATTGGAGTGTCTGCTTATGATATTAAAATATCTGCTTTATACTAAATGCATATGATTTTAGTAAAAAGGGATACTGTACACTGCATATCCAAAATGATATTTTTTACAAATTTTGTCTGTCTGTTCCAACTCATCTCTGGAATGACTGGACAAAATTTTGCTAGGCGGATAGCTAATATAGTTTAGACAAACTTTGGCTATACACTACAATAATTTTTCAATGTTATAACTTAAACAAAAATGAATTCATATTGTAATGGAATTGCTTAACAAAGTAAAAAGCTTAAAAGAATGTAGAAATATTTTGTTTTAAATTGCATGTTTTGTAACCCCTCTTCATAAATTTCAGGTACATGCTGTATTATTATATCTCCAACACGAGAGCTAGCAACACAGACTTACACAGTGCTGCAAGAATTGGTCACATATCAGGAAAATATCACTTCAGCATTAATAATTGGTGGAGAAAATAGACGAGCTCAAAGTGCAGAACTTGCAAAGGGTAAGTTAAAATTATTATGAAGAAACAATTGTTAGTAATTAAAAGGAAGTAAGAGGAAATAACAATAAAAAAAATATATTACAGTTATCATTTCAGTCAGTTGCATCACCAACACAACTAATACACACCAATAGTATGATAATGCATATTAACTGAGTTATTTTAAGTACATTATTAAAACACATACTTAAGAGTACTTAAAATACATTATTAATGTATTATTAAAATAATGTTTCACAAATACTCTTTGCATTTGATACTATATTGATTTGAAATTATAATGATAGGGGTGATGTTTATAATATAATTGACATTATCATCAAGTTAACAGGGCTCCATTATATGTGAAGTGCCTAAAAATGTTAGATACAAAAAAATATTTTGTACATTTAGAAATTGAATATGTTTGAATCTTGATTTCCAGGTGTTCACATAGTAGTTGCAACACCTGGCAGGTTGTATGACCACATGAGGACCAAGGACTTTGATTACAGTTATGTGAAATGTTTGGTATTAGACGAGGCTGATAAAATTTTCCAGTATGGCTTTGAAGAAGACTTGAAACAAATCATAGGGAGACTTCCAAGTACGTATAAAAGTTAATGTTTTTTATTTATTATCCTGCTAGTGAATGGATGGGATAGATGGATGTTTGATACTTTATCAAGCAAAAACTACTAAACAGACCGGAATGAAATTTGACACAGACATGAACTATGGTCTGGAATAAGACATAGGGACCTTTTTATCAACACACCATGAAAGCAAAGCCATTCTTGTAGTATATGTAGTTTGTTATCCCAGAAAATGTTGAGATTATTTGTAATATTAGAGTAATAATTGAGTTAAGTGTGGGAGAATATTTTGTAATAAAATAATAATAAATATCTAAAAGGTAATCAGGAAACTGATAAACATACATAAATACTTTTAAATATATACATATATAGATATTACAACACCCAGACACACAGAACAAACATTCCTGGTCATCATAGAAAAGTTTGACATGGGTGGGAATCGAACCCACAACCTTCGGTGTAGCAGTCAGGTTCACTAACCACTAGACCAACCGACCTGTCAACTTTCTATGCCCTCTATTCACCCATACTTTAAAGGATATGAATCAGTTATCAACTTTAGTGTTTAAATTTAGTAAGGCATTTAGTATGTTTTATTTTTATTTGCCATCTGTAAAAGTTGTGTATTGTATTACTAAATTAATATAATGTAATCTATTTTTCTTCCCAGAAAACCGTCAAACAATGTTGTTCAGTGCAACACAATCTGAAACAACAGATGCATTGATAAAGTCTGCCATGAAGGAGGATGTTACCTCTATCAACACTAATGAAGACAACAATAAAGCTACTGTTGATGGATTAAAACAAGGGTATGTCATTTATATATAAGTGTAATATTAACAAAATCAACTCATTTTTGCCTTTATAAGAACCTATTTGAGATGTTATTATTCTATCAAACACTTAACATGTTGTGATACCAAAAAAAATTGTTATTAAGTGTACGGTTGAAAGAGGCGCTAGGGACAAAATAATGTAGCATGATTGGTCAATTAAAAATTGTGTTCCATTTCATATATCATAACTATAGCTAGTATGTGTGTTAGGTATATGATATAAGCCCAATTGGTCTTATTTATTGCTAAAAACAGTGCATCCTAGATTCGGAGTCTGGTAGATTATGTAGTTGATTAATTTTACTGAAGAAATTGTTTAGATTTTTTTTTAAATTTCATTTATGATAAAATTATGACAGAGATTAGTAATTTTTGTTTGTTTGTTTTAGTTATGTAATATGTGAGACTGAGTACAGGCTTTTTTGGTTACACAAATTACTAAAGAAAACTCAGAAATTAAAAGTCATGGTATTCTTCTCGAGCTGTAAGTCCGTTGTTTTTCACCACCAATTTTTGAGTAAATATTGTCAAATGTCAGTGCAAAGTATCCACGTAAGTAAGTAATATATGTATATAACTTCCAATTAAAAATTACTAAAACTATTTCATTCATTTTCACTTAGGTACAAATAGCTTGCTTGTCGAAATTGCTATATAAAACTAAGTTAAAATGTATTTTATTTTATTTGAGTTCTTTTTAATGTAAATATTATTTAAAAGTAAATGTAAGGAAATAAAAAATATCACGTATTTGCTTACTATTTATGATCAGGGTTGCTGATAATAATAATATTATTTCAATCTTATTTTATTGTTATAGGGTAAAATGAGTCAAACAGAGAGAACAGATACTATAACAAAATATTATAACGCAGAAAAAGGAGTGTTATTTTGCACAGATTTAGCGGCAAGAGGATTAGACATACCAGCCGTGGACTGGATTGTTCAGTTTGACCCTCCCTCGGATACCAATGTGAGTGTTGGTGTAAGCGTCAAACATCTTGAGTAAACGACCTTGACTGTGCACAACCCTATTTTGAAACTTTTTTTTGCGGGCGATGCAACGGAGTGTTGTATAACGTGCCTAATTGGCGGGTCAGTGTACCAGTGCCGGATACACTTGCGTGCACTGAAACAGTTCTTTGTTAAAGTTTTATTTAATTGTAATTTTATTTTGTTGATTTTATTGTTGTAGGTGTTTGTTAAGTTTTTGTTGATTTGTTGTTATCATTTTCTGTTAATCGTTTTATAAAAATACCATCAAGTCTCTAGGTTGATTTGAAAAATGGTGTACGACTTATAATGCTTAAAATAGAAGCACAGTAGTATTATTTTAACAGAAAGAAAATATGTATGTAAATGTATTCATTTCAATTTTCCCCTGATCAACACTGGTTTATGTGTGATGCCCATGTTTAATGTTTTTTTGCTCGTGATTGCACGATTCGCGAACTACGTTACGCTCAAGATGTTTGCTGCAGCCTGTTTAATGAAAAATATAATATTACTAGGTTTTTCCCGTGGTTTCGACCGCGTGAAATTGTTTACTTCCCCACAGAGGTAGATTTGGAAAAGCTATGTATATCACTCTCTGTCTCTCGTCTCCTTTTATGCCCCAAAATATAATGTTTAATTGCCTTCTGTCTGTTAAGCTTACACGCCTTAACCAGGGTACCAATTTTGATGAAAATTAGTACATATATAGATTGGAACTTGAGAAAGAACAAATCATAATTTTCATCTGTGTCGCTGTATTTGTTTTAAAAGGAAATCTTTTAAAATTAATTGATGCTCTATCGTGAAAATATAATACGTTTATAACCATTATCTATGGTCTAATAAACAAAAAAAATATATTGATATGGTCTATATAATTTGTAGGAATACATACACCGTGTGGGTAGAACAGCTCGCGGTCTGGGCGCGACCGGGCAGGCTGTGATACTGCTGAGGCCGGAGGAGAAGGAGTTTGTTCGTTACTTGCACGAAGCTAAAGTATTCATTGACAAGTTCGAAATGTGGGATAAACTGACTAATTTACAACCCAAGGTAAGTTACCATCACAATTTTTAAGGTTTGACATTATCAAGATTTATTTTCTCTGATAATTATCTTAGTCATTATCTGAAAAGTAATGGTTACTGTCGAGACTATCGGTCCTTATTTCTGGTGACCAGAAGTCTGGCAGCTTTTTCGCTTAAAGAATTAGTTTAGCGGTTTAACGGGGTAATGCTGTCAGCGTTTTCGGTACAATGACCCAATGATATAATTTTAGATATAGGATTTAATTTTATTTTGTTTATATATCTGTTTATTAGTAATGTCAAGATTACTTCGAATGATTGGTAATACAAGTAGATGTAGGTCAGCTAAAGAAATGCGTCTCAACACATACTAGCTCTTCCACAATCCCGCAAAGTGCATTCAAATTATTTATTACAACCAAGTAGGTACAATGGATGTAATTAGGTTGAAAGTAAAATGTTTTTTTAAGTTTTTCTTAGTTCTAGTTACTTTTCAATCGTACATATTTAGTAAATAATATTAGTTTCAAAGATATTGATAATAACAGATGCGTCAATTTAGCAAATTTTCAAACAACAATAAGTATAGTCCGTTTTATCATCCGTACAAATGTTGCAACTTAAAAAGTGGATGACAATTTTACGCGATTTTACTTACGCGAGTTTGTAAAAATAACAAAATATAATGTAAAAATATTTTTTTTAAGTATTTCTTTGACGCAAAGATTACTTCCAAGATTTGTAAGGATGTAAAAAACAGACTATAGTGACAAATTACACATCAGAACAATGAGCGCCCGTTTAATAGATATTACGACTATATTTTACTGTTACATTTTTCGAGGTTATGACTACGTGAAAAGAAAAACGTATTATTTTCAGTTAGATGAAGCAATTCAAGACCCCGACTTTCATACATTAGCAGTGGACGCGTACGAAGGATATATCAGAGCGTTTGAAGTTAAAAAATTAAAACACGTTTTCAATTTACTGGATATCAATTTGGATGCAGTCGCCAAATCTTTTGGTTTGAAGCAAAAACCAGAAATAGATGTTCGTGAGTATAACAAATTACTGTTTTTACTTCTACTAATGCGAAAGTTTATGATGATGGATATTTGACACTCTTTCACGCAAAAACTACTAAACTGATCTGGATGGAATTTTTGCACAGAGATTGACTAGTGTGGAATAATACAAAGGCTATTTTTATTCTACTATACCACCCGAGCGAGGCCGGATGCAGACACTAGTTAGAAAATAATTATATTTTTTAATCGTACAAAAACGGGGCGAGGATGCATCACGCCCCTATTATATTCGTTATTTTTAAAATTTAATATTATTACCAAATAATTAAATATGTTTTTTGAAGACATTATTTAAAAGTACATTAAATGTTTATTTAAGGCAAGGAATATATGTAATGTAATAAAAAAAATTTGGCTTTTGTTTTAGTGTGCAACAAAATTTGCATTGTATGGTCTCAACTTCTTTTTTTTTTCAGTGGCGCCTATGTACTTTTTCAGTTGAGCCACCTGTTTTTTCAGTAGCGCCACCGATGTGTTTTTTCACTAGCGCCACCTGTGTTTTTCAGTACCGCCACCTACATATTTTCTACCTTTATTTTATGAATAATATTGCATAAAATACTTTGTTTACAGGAATAGGATTCAGTAAAAAACACAGGCCAAGAAAGAGAAGGGCCGCCATGCTCGAACAGGTAGCAGGAACAACGAAACAATTAAAATCTTAATAGATTTATTTAAAGATATTTAAATTTAATGTAAATATACTTAAAGACAAATAAAACGAGGTTTACGTTATAGATACTTTTTTGTTTTATAACCTTTTTATTATCATATACAATACTCACCAGTTGAATAAAAATATAAATGGAGTTAACAATATTTGAATGTTGAATTAATTCGAAATATCATGAAACGTTCAAAATTTTATTCATTTAGTAAATGTTAGTACTATATAATTATATTATCAATTAAGAGCACATTAAATGGAAATGAGTCTTTTTAGGATTATACATTATTAGTTGCACTTGTAACTAATAAATAAATACATAAATGATTAAGATACACTCATATCTTGCACGTGTCGTGCCCCATGTCGCATAGGACATGAACAACAATACCCATAGCCGGCGAACAAACTGTCACATAAATGCCTACCCCGGGGACCCTTTAACAGGGTCACTGCAATCAAGTCTACAGCCTGCTCATAGTATTCAAATGAACCGTAGTATTGTTTGTAAACGTAAATAACAAAGTCAAATGGTGTCTACAACAGCCATCATTGGTCGGATTCATATTGCTCGTGCCGTCGCATCACGTAATTGATTCAACGGAGGATATAGTCTATAGGGAACGCGCCCGTCGATAATTGTTCATTGGTTGAATAAGTACAAAAGTGGCGGACCTTTGTTCATCTGTGCCTAAGACTCGTGACGCCTACTATAACTCTAACATTGATAATATAATTATGTTTCGTGCTACTTAATCAAATACTTGATAATGTTACGATAATTATGATGTAGTAATATATTTCGAACATTCAAATATTGCATGTATACATAACTAGATATATTCGTGAATTTTTGGATTATGATATAAAAATAAATAGGTCGGTACTATTATGTGACTAGATAGAAGTTGAGGAAAATTAAATTTCTCAATTAGCTCTTCTTTCATTACAATTGTCCAAACGAAGAAAAAGAAATTGAAAATATGACGGTCTATCTATGAATAATGGTAGTTTGTACGACTTACATCAATTTATAAATATGAAATGAAAAAATATAGTAGTATAGGAACTTTACAATTTTTAATAACTATTCTAGTGTCAGTTAAATCTTACAATAGTCATACACGTGTCCTTGTTGCACAGTTATTATATTCAGTTCTGTGTAACAATGTCTATACAATATACATCTTGTTTTGGCATAATCTGTTTATCTTGATAGGATATAGTCAGTTTATGTTAGTTTGGTATAGTGCGTTTATCTTGTCTGGGTATAGTCCCTTTTGGTATAGATAGATAATCTTGTAGGGATGTAGTCAATTTATTTGGTTGGGTATAGTCTCTTTGTCTTGTTTGAGTATAGTCCGTTTATTATATACATTATTATAGTCCCTTTATAAAGATTTGGTATAAATAATCTTGTAGGGACATAGACAATTTATCTGCTTGGGGTATAATTATTGTTTTGGGAGTACTCCGGTTAGGTGTTCTGCGTATAGTCCGTTTATATTGTTTTGGGGATAGTCCTTTTATCTTGTTTTGGTATAATCTCTTAGTCCTGTGTTTAGACAATTTATCGTGTCTGTGTAGTCTTGTCATATATCAAAGAGGCAGTTTAACGACCGTTCTAAAATTTAATCTCCTTAATACTTACAAGCCTGTATTCTGAAATATACCAATGACCGTGACGTAAGCTATTTGGGCGAAACGTTAATCTCATAAATGTTATTTCTGATCAATTTCTCGTAACAATCCTCGTGGTTGTGTTGATGATTGACTGCGTATATCATAGTGTCTATTGTCTCAACTGTCGCCGGACACCGGTTCAATGAGAAGTACTGTACACAACGCCACGAAGTCTTCCCGTGCGTCGTCGAATGTTTTGTGTACACAAAGTTCATATGCACTAACTGTTTGTGTCCCTTTCTACTGTATATATATTTATATCTCACTGGCAGCGACGGGTTATCGCAATTTCCGTTGATAACCAGGGAGAGAGCACCTGGAATGTAAAAACATTTTCGTTATACTTTTAATTGTGCATACCGAAAGTGCGTATTACTAAATGCTTTATAGTGGGTATAGCCGATAAACGAGCACACTCACAACATGACGTAAAAATCACCATTCCGAACACCACAAACGTAGGCTACAAGTTATATTTCATGTACCTACATTAACTGACTTATAAACATCAATTGATTTGAATAGACCGTTTCTGAAAAGTGCCTTATTAAAGAGAGAACATCCCTCAGGACTACTCATTACAAAATTGCTCGACTTCGAAATAAGTGGTACGGAGCTGTATAATACCAAAACAATAAACACCTTTGAAGGTTCGAATTATTTGTATAATGTAGTTGGAAATTATTGTAAATTTGTGGTGATTGGGATAAATTTAATGTTTTCTTAAAAATAAATACATAAAAAGGTTCATTTAACACAGATCCTAGAATCAGTATTTTCTATAATATTTAATTTTTTATTTATTAAACAGAATATCTTTGAAAATCAATGAATATTTTCAAATCTAAATTTTAAAAAAAAACATCATATTCAGTATACACAGTATTTAATTATATGCCAGTATAAAATTCACTTACAAACAACTACTCTTTAAGTATAAAATCACACAAAAAACATATAATATAAAACTTAAGCCAATAGAGTTCTAAATTGACATTTTCATGAGGAATGTAGCTTATAATTTCAAGTGTATTTTGTGTACCCTGAAGGTACAGAGATCATATATTGTAATAAAAATTAATAAAATGCATTAAAATTTATTTTATTACGTAAAAATTTGCTCATATTCGCGTAACTTTACAAATAGCAATCTTACAAACCGTTGCTAGATTTGTGCACTTAGACAACCTATAACTTGAACCAAACTGCATATAATAATATAGTCTGTTAGCGCAGTACGTATAGCGCGAATTAATTGCGAATGGCATTTTTAGCCGGACCCGAGAGAAGGGAGTGCGGGCGGCATCGGGAAGGGTCAACTGATATTTATTTCTCATACTTTCAAAGTACGTTCCGTTTTTTGTCATGTAAACAAATTTTGTACTTTAAAAGTAGATGACAATGTTTTCTTATAAAGCTCATTCTCAGCGGGAGCTCAAATCCCTTATAGGGGTTTTACGCACGATATTTCTACCAACTCTAACCCCGCCCCCCCCCAAATGTGTTACGCAAAATGAAATCAAAATTGTCATGATAATAATTTCCCTGAGTATTATAAAAATATTGTTTATGAAAACGTACTAATATAACATTTTATTGTAGTTGAGAGTTAAACACCTCAAAAATAACGTTTGTCAATACAAATAGCTTGCATAATTAGGTTTTTAATAAAGCAGGTATTTAATACGGATAATGCCGTGTCCTGTATAATATCCTAAGTTGTATGTCCTGTATAATAGCGTTCATAAAATTTTTGCGACTAGGGATGCCTTAGCTTTTTTTGATCGCTTTCAATAGAAACAAGCCGCCTATGAACGCTTCGAATGAAATTCTGTCACGATTGCAATGTCTATCATTACAATAAGCATGATGACAGACTGAACAGTTACTATTTATGCCAAATATTTATTACTTCTTTGATAAATAAAGACTTTGAGGCAAAAAACTAGTAAACATTAATAAAAATATTTGGTCGTAATAAACAACAAAATAAAATGCTATTCCTTACGATATTACATCTAAGTTTACGAAATGATAACGTCACTCGCTTACGGCGTTTGATCTGATATGGCGGAATGTCATAATTTGAAGTATATTTTTTTTACAAAAATAAATACAATTCTATTTTTAATTTGAAAACAATGTGTAAATTTATTACGAATTTAAATTTTTGTATTTCCTGTCATCATGCCTATTGATATAAGATAGATTTTCTTTTCTAGTGTATTTTATGTGAAGTCACTAAGCACCTTTGTTCCATGAACAAATGATGTGGCAACATTTTTGAGTAAAAAAGCCTTCGATCAATAATATAGCCAATGTCTCAACACATACCAGCTCACTTGAAATGTGAGCTGGGGTTTTGTTTAATTCGTGTTAAACAGCCAACACATAAACATATTTAATCCGTTTCAAACAGCAAACACATAAACATGTTCCACAATGCTGCAATGTGTTTCAAATTATTTGTTACAACCAATTAGGTAGGTACAATGGATGCAATTAGTTTGAACGTAGAATGTTTTTTAAACTTTTTCTAAGCTCATTGATAATTCAACACCTATAAGTGCATATTCAATCTGTATTTTGTGTTTATATTTCTATGGAAAGCGACAATTAATATATTATTGAACGAAGAAAAAAGCCATATTTTAAAGTGAATATCTTAAATAATATTGGGGTTCCTTTCTAACCGAACCGATACACTCTAACACTAAGTTCCTAGTTAAATACAATAAATAGACTAGAACATGAGCAATAAAAAGTCTTTTCAAAAAGTATGGCAGAGAATGAATGGCACAATACAAGCATCAATTTTAAATACTATAAAAAATATTATCGTGTCATGAAGTATATATATTGGCACTTGAGAGCAAATTTAATTCTATCACAGCTTATTTACTGATTGTGCTTAAATATATATGCGGATTACAAATGTTATATATAAATATATATCTTAATTTATTGATAAATATATATTTTGCTTTTATTAGGATTCAATTTTGGTCCCAACATACTATTTCATGAATCTTTGATTCAAATAACCGTTTTCTGCTCTATTTTCATATCACTCGTGTTTATAACTATATATCTTTAAAAAGTATGCATTATAAATCACAAACTATGAATAAATATAGTAAAAATTTTATGTAGCATAATAATCTCCTTGCAATTGTGAAACTTTATAAATATCATTGAAATGTATTTCAAAGCATGGTGACTTGCAGAACGGTAGCTCACAAGCATTACACATGAATCGTGTGTCACGTCTCTTTCCTATCCTCCAACAAAGCCTACAAGATCGTTGTGGATATTTTTTCTTTCCATCTTCTTTTTGTGGTATCGTTGTCAATCGATGCTCCAATGCATGTCTCGGGAACTCTTCGTTAGTACTCTTGATGTTAGACACCTTACCGTTCACTAAGTTTTTAATGTCCATAAAGAGTGAGCTCAGACTGGCACAATCTGAAATCACGATGGGCATTTTCTTAACATTCTTTCAAAAGCAACATGTAACACAGTCTTAGATATGTTGAAAATGCCATCGTGTTTTCATAATATATAAATTTGCAACAGAAAATATGCAACTTAATCAATGAAATGTAAAATGTGATTGCATTTTCAACACAATCTTTAAAAGATTCTAGCAAAAGAAAGCAGTATGAAGCAAATAAAATGTTATTGTGAAAGTTTTATGTTATGTTATAAATGTATTAGCAATTTTATTGCATTTTTTATGCAATACTATTGTTATGAAACTTGTCATGGCACAGATTTTTGCTTATTGCAAAATTGATTGTAATATATTACAAAACTTGCTAAAGTATTGCTGTTTTGTGATTCAATTAATTACAAAATATATAATGTAATGATGACCGTTTGTGCAGATGTGAAATGGGTACAATGTGAAAATTAAAAAGATACTTACTGTCTTGTGGTGAGGGGTAGTCCATCGGCAAGGATGAATTTTTCTTTTCTCTTGAACTGTCATAACTTTTAGGGGTTGTGCAAACAGCCGGGTCCGTTACAATAATATCTGTGTCATCACATTCAGTTTTTAATTCTAGGGGTGCATCACTCGGTGGCTGCTCTATGCTTTTATCACTGTCTTTTTCGTTGAGAACTTTCTGAATACTTGTGTTCAATGTTGTTGTAATGTCTATTGGGTTTTCATCGTACAAGCCTTTTAAATTGTCATAGTTGCATCTTGGTATTAATTGATGATTTGACTTAGTATATTGTATAGGTTTGTCTATTATTTTGGGTCGCTTTTCAGAATTGATTATGTCAGTGTAATATGATTTTGGAGGGAATTCCTCGGATTTTCTCTTCAAATGACTTATTCTTTGTAGCTTTTCAATAAAATGCTTTTGTTTGAGTAGATCTAGTTCATTGTTTTCAGGGATTTCATTTGGGTTCACGTCATATGGTTCTGAAGTGCAGGATTCTGCCGGACTGTCATTCTGAGCTACTAAGCTTTGCTTGGATAACTCTTTTTCATGCTCAAAGCAATCTTCTTCAGTCTGTAAATGTAAATTATATAAAAATATTGGTCTAGTTTCGCATTTATAATATTAATAGGATGACATTCTTTTATTGGGAAAAGTTTTATGGACTAAACTCACACTGAACAGGAACAAAATATATGCACTATACAGAGTGAAATGGAGATTAGTGCAGGAGGGTTCTTCCTTCCATTTTGGTCCCCTGTTCCTTAGAGAAAACTATTCAGTCCCTAGTAGCTCAACCCGCTACTTCGTACGCGCAGGAGTTTTATCGAAGAAACTCTTGACCCCACGGGATTTCCGGCATGAAATCCATCCTATATGTTAATCCAAGTTACCCTCTATGTGTGTGCTAAAGTTCATGAAAATCGGTTCGGCAGTTTTTGCGTGAAGGAGTAACAAACATACAAACTTTCTAAATGAAATGAAATGAAATGAAATTCGTGCTTCAGAGGGCACGTAAACCCGTTGGATCCGGTTGTTATTGTTAGCTAGCGGTCGTTAAGGCATGTCGGAAGCCTTTGGGCGGCATAAAAACTATGGACGCTTGGGTTGGCCATCAACACCTGCACCAAGCCGCATTAGAGTAGCGTGATGGAGTATGCTCTAGGCCTCCTCAGTATGTAAAGAGGCCTGTGCTCGGTCGTAGGCCATCAATGGGTTGAAGCCAAGTAAATACGGCCATTGTCGGACTCACAAACTACGGCTTTTTATGATAATTAAAATTATGAAGAAATCAGAATAATTCCGAGAAACCCGGACAAAATGATAATATAAATATTGCTTGTTGCTATATAAAAGCTCTTTCTTTGAAGAGAACAGATTTCCGGTTGTATTTTAATGTTCCTATTTGTTTCTCTGAAATTCAAATAATTTTATTCCTTAGGAACTAATTATACTTACCTTTACGAAATTCAAGAAGTTACTTTTACGGAAGTCAAAAATTAATCAAATCAAAGTAAATTATATTGTAAAACTTTATATCAATAAGGAAAATTCAGATAGCGCCTAATGTACAGGCAAATTAGTGATATTAACGACAATGGCGACGCACCTGCCACAAGACACGACCGTACAAACGTCGCCACGGCGCCACGGCGGTCCTTGATCACGTTACCAATGTTAGCTTCGTAATTGCCGAACTTTTGACGATTCCTGCGCTCCTGGTGATGGCGCCGCTCCAATTAAACTAATTAATATCTTGTTCATGGAGTAACACTCCAACTAATAGAATTATGTTCTTAACATCGAACTTGCTGCTGATTAATCGTTAAAGTACCAACTTATCCGGTGCTAGTGCCCTAATCTGGGGCACAACAACTTCTGTTTGATGTCTCAGGGGCGCAATCTTTACTCAAGTTTATTAGCGCCGTGTTGGGCGGCCTGGAATATTAACTGGTACAACAGGGTGCTGTAAGAGTCGACAGAAGTCAGTTTTGTTATAGATTGTCCATTAAAGATGAAATTATCAATATTATAACTAAATAAAACGTCGTGGCTAGCTAGCTAGCTGGCACTAGCTGCCGTCATTTTGCCGAAGTAAGTTGCACATTGGCTTGTCTATTTTTGCCTGGGTTCGAAAGTGAGTTCTTCTTTCTTAGCTGACCCATGCGCGGTGTGTTTGGCGTGTCTGTGCATGTGTGCGTGGGTGACAATGAACACTTACATCATGTGGCTCATTTACTCATTTGTCTTTTAGATGTGCCGTCTATGACTTTTTCCTACTACTGCTACTGCTTTCCGTGTTGTAAATTGTTCTCGCACAAACAATAGAGTGGATATATCAATAAGGTGTTTTTATAATTTATATTCCTACACATAATAAGCCACAAAATAGTACCTGACATCAAAAACTTTGCCGTCCTCCAGTCCAAAACGCATGGACCTGATATTTTAACCAGAAAATCAGAAAAACACAACTGAATTATCATAATTGTATAATTGTGTAATATACGACCCATAGGGGTCGCATATGCGCTTAAATTACTTACAGATATTGTTTGCTCTTTCTCTTGCCGATTAATAATATAATTAATACATAGTTCATATTCGTTAATCATCGCCACAGGCAACATTGCAATTAAAAACTATGAGCAGAATAATGTATCCGGCGTGCCCTCGTCGACTAAAATAATAACAAGGTAAAAGTTTCATTTCAACAAAATAAACTGCAGTAATGAGGGCTCAAGTCGAGAAATTAGATCTCCAGCCGGTTGTTAATGAAATGCAAACAATAGTGAAGTAAATACTGCGAGGAAATTTTGTATCCCGACTTGTTAACTCTCAGGGCGGCTCTTTGATGTGAATTTTTACGCACTTTTATTAGGGCTACCTGTGTAATATAATTATAATTAAATCTGCGCCTTTTTGGGCGCAGCATACTGAACCCACTTCATCGGAGTATACTAGGGTGTTAAAAGACGACAGAAGTCAGCTCGGTGACAGGACTTAGCTTGGGGATTATACTATAGGTAATTATGAGTATAATCGAGCTAGTTCGGTGCTGTCTACAACTAAACTTATAACCAAATTATTCATACTTTATAGGTTACTGCTATCCGCCATTTTTTATAGCCAAATTTAAACAAAATCGTTTTTTCTAAAATGGTTCATTGACTCTAAAAATCCTCTACTTTTTTAATTGTAACTGATGGTGTAATATTCTAAACCCCGATCATATAATTTAACATATAATATAGTATATATATAAGAATGTATGACTATTTTCTATGTAATTTTCTGACTTTCAATAAATAAGCTCGATGTTCCTGTGATGAAATAAAATATTTTGATTTTGAATTTCAGTACAAGAATAATACTAGAATATAATACAAGAAAGAAGCGTTCATAAAACTGTAGTTTTATTGGACGAGGGGGTACGAAGTCACCGCGGCTCATTTCTACCTGCTCCTCAACGTCACCAGGCGTCTTTAAATGTTGGAGCGAACATTATAAATGAGAAGATTCATCATCATGTTCATACTGGCGCGTTGGTCCGTCTGTAAGCTTATACTTTGTCCGTCTTTATCTTCATTCAGTTTAATTGATAGTCTCTTGTCGCCTGAGTTCCCTGTCGCCTGTTGTAATCTTCATTATCCTGACTTGGGGCATTTGCTTCCTAATAGACATATGCATGCGCGCGATTGGTATAAAGTATTATTATGTGATGGCATGGGTGTCCCAGCTTCGGGAAGGGGACTCGGGAGAAATGGGTGCTTAGAGAAGAAAACTGTTTCAGTTTTTGGATATTTATTTATTTAAAATAATTAACAAGACTTAAATATTTACACGAAAATATGGACGACTAAAGTTAAATGATGTCTTAGTTGTAGATTATCACGGTATGCTTAGAAAACATATTATGCTGAAAATCGAGTGTTCTAAAGAGCAATTACATTGGTAGTTTAAAAGAAATATAAATAATTACTATGGGAGGATGGTGTTAATGGAGCAATGAACGGCTCATGATATTTGGAAAATTTGGACCTTAGATGATATGGATGTACTGAAAATGTGTAAATTATGTTTTTTGCCAGGGAATTGTACTGACGCTGTATTCTGTTAAAAGTTGGTGGTGACCCGAGGTTGTTTTTAGCAGGACCGATTGCGAAAAGCGAGTATCTTGCTGTCCTCGGACATATCCATGGTGCACTTAATATTTTGGATGATACTCAATCTATGACTCCACTGACTTGTACAGAAATACAACATCGAGCATTGCTCGGCGATCATTTAGTCTACTTCATTTGAAGAGTTTAAGTATATCGTGATGTGATGGTAAATTGTCTAGGTCGCATCAAGAACTTAGATGCCATAAAGAACATTTTTGTCCCTGGTCTCATCGCTCTATACAAACTTTATAGTGACGGTTCTATTATTCCAAGCTACTTCTGATTCATGACGATATAATGCGACATCTATCGGTACCTACCTAAACCACCCTGGGTCCACGGAGTGTTTTTGCCCCTCTCTGTCCCTCTTGATATATGTACTATGGTACAATATTATGCTTTTCTGCGGTCTTACACAACAATACCTAGTGATTATCAAATCGAGAGCATATGGGCCCAGCTACACTGGGACCCCTGACGATGTGTAATCTGTAGTGAAATATGTGTGTGTGATCTGTAGTTAAACATTACAAAGTACCCGGTTACTCACGATTTGTTTATTGTTATATGGCCGCTGCATGGGTCGTGGTCACGGCAAGTCTGTGATGGCGAGGAGAAAGTGAAGACGGCGCGATCAGCGGGAGGATGGGCCGTAAAGCCGTCGGTCCCGAATGTTATTGTACAATAGGAATTGTTAAGCCATAAAAAATGGAATAATAACTTTCAGCTTGAGTTTGTTTATTTACATCTTAGTTTGTCTGCAAATTGTTTACTGTTACCCAAACACAATTGCGTATGTAATAGTTGCCCGCCTACAACCACAAAACTACAATAAAGTCGGACAACGCCGCGTTCCCGGCTTGTATCGGCAAGATATCGAATGTAGATTTCCGGAAGCGAGCTACCCGACGCCCCAACTTATCCTCCGGACCTAACATAGACAGGTTTCACACTAGTTTTTAGTTAGATTTAATTATAATGTAATAAGTTTACTTAATTAAAAAAAATATGTTAAGTATTCGTCGTTGTTTAATTAATTATTGATCATAATTTGCACCTGCTGCACTAGCCTCTCGTAACTCGTACATAAATAGCAAATGTTATTATAATTTAACAGCTTAAAAATACAGTGACTGACTGGGTTGGCCAGTAACCCGGCCACCAATCCGCATTGGAGCAGCGTGGTATGCTCTAGGCCTGCTCCGTGTGCGGAGTATGTCATCAATCAGTCACTCCTGATCAGCAGTGAGTCATCAATGAGTTGAACCCGCCGCAACCAACTCGCTTATAAAAATGTTTTTTATCTGTACTATAATAAAATTCAAAGTGCATTTTTCCTGTACATTGAATATTTTTTCAAAATTTCGTTGAGAGGGGGTTCTAATATCGAGATAAAGCATGATTTTTTTTTTTTAATTATGTCTGTCTGTCTGAACGCGCATCATGTGAAAATCCGCGGACAGATTTCGATGAAACTTTGTAAAGTTGTTACTTATGTGTATATCCCCGATTAACATTCAGGATACTTTTTATTCTGAATGATTCTCGGGTTTGCCTGGAATAGAAGAAGAAAGTTTGTATAGGAATTTTCTTAAATGTCAATAGATTTGCTTGAAATTTTCAACAAATATGCCTTATTTAAATGAATGAAATACGTGTTTTCCATTTTTTTTTATATCTTATTATAAAAAGAAACAAAGGCAAAATAATGTGAATATTTTCAAATTTTCAATTCAAGCTCCTGGGTGATGCATGTATGTGTTTACATTGAATTTGAAATTTACATATTCTTAATAATTTTCATTTTCTTACTTTCAATATAAATTCAGCGTTTTTAAATTTCATTCTATAAAGGATAGAAAAGGGGGTGAAATGTTGTACTAAAATGCCTCTCAATATATGTAGTATTTATTTTTGGAATGACCTTAAATCTTGAAAAATTCTTATCATTTAGGAAACTTTCATCCCTAATTATACCAGAGTTTCCTTGGGATACGGAATGAAAGTTTGTATGGAATTATTGGTAATAAAAAAACAATGTATGTGTGTAAGCGAAAATGCGAGTACAACTTGTTCATAATATAACGCATTCGTCCTGAAAAAAAATGCTTCAGGGTCCTATGTCAACTCCCAAGTGCATTTTGGCTAATGGACTGCCGCGTCTGACGCTGGTGAGCTGGCCCAGTCCATGTAGCCATGTTACATCAAAGTGAATGGAGGTCAAATACTTTTCGTCAAAATTATATTTTTATTGTGTTAAAGACGAGGAAAAAGATATAATATTGTAATTTATTATTTAACATGTTCCTGGTAATTTCATCTTCCTAGTGAACAGTTCCTTTATAAGACCGGCGAATACATGAACAAGTCGTAAAAAGACATGTTTTTAACATACGATTACTTTTTCAACAAGAAAATTTATAATGAACCGCGCGCTTAAACTTCTAACAATAATTATAAAGTCAGGGTCAATAGGTGTAGTGAGTCATTCCGGTTGTTTCACCGATATACTGCGTCCCTTATTTATTACAAACATTTATTTAACTTGGACTGTGTTTGTATATTAGTATGTTAGTTTATTAGTATATTTGTTTGTTACTGGTCAAATTTTGCAAGCTTAATTAGACCCACTTCCTCTTACAGTAAAGTTTTCATCCTGATGCCAATGCATTTTTATGACAAGCATGGCCTGATTTTTCATTCAGGATTGGCTTCAGACAAGGGAACTCCTCAACGGTTATCAA
>DWJZ01002373.1:0-19677 GCA_018249125.1 Asbolis capucinus
TAACTAATTTAAAAAAATGAAAAAACCTCATTTAAGTTGGTAAAAACCCTAGAAAAGATTTTTATTGGTCTGTTAACAATTATTCCAGATCGAAGTTGCACCAAGTACAGATACTAATTATTATTTACGAAGGTCCAGAATAACTAATTCCAAATATAAATATGTATTTGCAACTTACTTGTAGTATATTTGACGTTAACAATATGCGTCGTGAATATACATATGTAAGTGTAATTGTTACTGGCAAATTGCCTACGCATTCTATATGATGCTTGTCTTGCCAAGACAAAGTGCACCGTGATCCACTGCTTTGTTAACAAGTTTTTAGAAATTTGAAAAGCGGACACTAAAACGTGGATGACATGACGTTGTAATCCAATTTTGTTATAAAACCGTTACATTACATGTTTAAAACACTAATATCTTGGACTGTAACAACTTTTAATGTTGCAATACGCAAGTTTTGTAAAAATAACATAAAAATTAATTTCTTTGACACTAAATTTGTTTACAAGATTTATACAGATGTGAAATACGGAGTATCCATACATATATGACATGAATAAACGTATACTATTAACGTTTCCCCCACGGCTTCGCCCGTGTGGTAGATACGTTGATAAAAAAATAAAAAACACTATTTTTTTTTCTTTTTAAAACTATGTGTGATTTCAGACTGTAATCTATCTTAATGCGGTGTTACGGGTACCATATATGTTTTTTGCGCCTATATTTAGTCCCGGCTGAACTCAAAAAACATAACATGACACAGCATAATGTACATAGTCCACGATGATTCGAGTGTAAGATAATTTTTATTTTTGTGCCAAATTTCGTACAGATCAGTTCAGTCGTTTTTGCAGGAAGGAGTAAGAAACATTAATTCATTCATCCTCACAAACTTTCAAATGTGTAAGACTACATTTCAAATAACAAGAAGCCTTTTTAATATTCGCATGACATCATCTCATCATCACGGCCACTATTGAGCACGGGTCTCTTCTCTGAATGAGAAGGTTAATGCCATAAGCCACCACACTGGCCAAGTGCGGAGTGGCAGACTTTACACACCTTTGAGTCTTGCAAACTCCCTGGCAGGTTTCCTCACGACGTTTTCCTTCACCGTTATAGCGAGTGACATTTAAATGCTTAAAATGCACAACTGCCAAAAGTCAGAAGTGCCCTGGGATTCGAACGCGAACCGCCTGAGTAGGTGACCGAATTCTTAACCACTAGGCTATCACCGCTCTATTCGAATGTACATAATTTAAAAATCATGATCTTACTTTGGTTTTGAGTTAGGAGGCAACACAGGGTTAGATACATTTAGGTGCATGACGCCATTAGATATCTTGACGCCCTCAGTCCACGCACCACTGAGAGATCCCTCTACTCTGTCTCCACTGGAGAAGGTCAGTACTCCCTTGCCGGAGAACACTCCAGCTGCCCTGAACTCTCCTTCGTAGTGAGTGCCATCCTCGAAGACCATCACGCCGTGACCCTGATACAACATAATGACTTTAGGGAATACATGTTTCTTGACCTACTTAATGAAACTTTTTTATTACCATGCATAAAATCTATAAAAACAAATAAAGTTAGTGTTCGATTCCAATATTAAAATAACCACGTTTTAATAAATGCGTTATGTATACTATTTCAAAATGTTTTTACAATTTTTGACTGTCGCATCAGTCAGTTTGTTCCGGTTAATCTCTGCAACGGCTATACCGATTTTGACGAACTTTCAATGGCAAATAGCTGATGTAAAAGTAAGCCTTTTAACTCTGGTTCCTTTTATTGTAGAATTATAAAACATAAATTATCGTAAGTATCGCGACCTGTACTTTAAATTTTTGCTAAGTTTCACGCGAAGTCGCCGTGCACAGCTGGTAGTAAGTAAATAAATAAATTTTTACAGACTTATACTTCTACAGTACTTTTACACTTCTTCTTCTACACTTCTTATACTTCTACAGTACTTTTACACTTCTTATACTTCTACAGTACTTTTACACTTCTTCTTCTACACATCTTATACTTCTACAGTATGAATACACACAAATCTAAGTGTAAGTCGTCACCACTAACAATCAGGAGGCATTGTTAGAAAGCATTTTAGGTGAAAAAAAACCAAAAACAAAAATTCATCTGTGGCAATAATGCCTCTCCGAACGGGAATCAAACCCGGTAATTTTCAGTAAGTAGGCACCATAAGCTATAGGGGTGTCATCGATAGTTTTGATTCAGTAGTTATATTTACACAATACAAGTTAAAAGTAATAATAATATGTCGTATTATTTAAGTACAAAGTTCCATTACTTAAGGAAATAAAGTTTCGTGGAAAACACGTAATTTTAAAATGATATTCTTAATCGTCATCGATATGACGAAAGGCATTACTCATAGTGAAAGATTGTAAGATCTAAGGCAGGGGTAAGCAACCTTTTGAATTAAAGGGTTAATATTAAATTAGATTTTTGCTACAGGGCCGCACATAGACTAGTATTATTGGTACCTAATCAAATTAATCTACTTAACCATGTAAAGTTTGTATATACTTGCTCAGTTTTTGTATCATAATGCTTTTTTATGTTTTATTATTTTGTGTTTAGAGAAAGTTTTTGTATTTCTAAGCATACCTAAAATCTAATTTTAAAATGCTCAAAAGGCCGCAGGTTGCTCACTTCTGATTTTAGGAATCATTCTTTCATTGCTTACTATATACGACCTGGTTTGAGGCTTATACGGTATAATTTCTCAATTTGCACCTCCAAGCCTCCAATACTAGTTTGGCACTTATAGTCTAAATTATGACAATACATTAAGTAGGCAAAAAAATATTATACTAATTCTAGTGCAAATAGTACTTGAAAAATTGAAATTATGATCAAATAAATACTTTGCACAGTGATAACGAGCTAATAATACTTTTCAAGGCAAGAGTTTCATAACACGAATTTATTTCAGCAAGCATTTGTAAACACATGCAATATTTTGCGAACACATTAACTCACCGTTAAAGTATCTTGCGTAAACAGACCTTCGTAGTATATACCATCGAGTGTGACGATCAGACCACACCCGTGCTTCTTATTGTCGCTCCAGTTACCCAGGTATTTCTCACCCTTGCCAATGTCATCCATAACCCCATATCCTTGGCGAACTCCAGCGTTCCACTCCCCGGTATAAATCGTAGCGGAAGACGATGTAAAATCGCCCTGCTTTTTTATACCATGCCCATGAGGCTGACCATCTTTAAAGTAACCCTCGTAGATATCACCTGTCGTATATTTCATTATGCCGTATCCATTCTGCATGTTGTCTTTCCACTGGCCATCGTATGTCCCTGAAAATGCACGCGATTTGCTAATTTGCGATTTCTTTATCTTTAATTTTAAACGATGCTTATTAGGACATAAATAAAACGATTACATCACGTTCTAAGGGAAACCGTATGCAGACTAGATTGAAATTTTTTTACGTACCCACGCCAGGTATCTCCATCTTTCCGTGGCCGCATAATGCATTCAACTGGAACTGGCCTGCATATAGCTTCCCGTCGGGCCATTCTATTTTGCCACTGCCGTGAATCTTGCCGTCTAACCACCTTCCGATGTACTTGGCATCTTTGTGAAATGTGTTCTTGCTCGAGAACGTATAACTTGCAGTCCTGATAGATGGTGGTTTGAACGCAGACTCCTTGTTCAGCACTATCCGAATCGCTGTATTGAAACAATGGATCCACTCAGTCTTCTCCTGCTCCGTACTAGTTGACACGCATATAACCTCTTCGGGAGTCGTCAGCTGAATAACATTCTGCATCGAATCTGTGTTTGGGATTGCCTCCACCCATAAAGTTTCTAACGGGTGAACGATCGCCGTACTTCCGTTTACGTGCACGAACAAATCGTTAAACAAAACGAACCAGTGAGTGCTAAAGCGGCCAGGATTTACGAGATTCAGCTGTCGAGATTTGGATTCTCGTATCAGTCGCCTTTCTGGTGTTCTATGTTGTTCTAAGCTTTTTCCTATTGTTTCCCAAAAGAGTTTCGTAAAATCTGCTTCTTTCCGTTTCTTTTCCTGTTCGTCAATTAGAGTTTCGAAAGCCGATATTACTTTACCTAATTTATCCTCTATACTAGATTTGGTGTCACCCTTTTTTCTTTTACTTTTATGGCGTAACAGGGACTGAGCAATGCACTTATATGAACTTAATCGAGTTAGAGGCTGCACAAATGCTAGAGCTACTACAGCTTCCAAAGTCTTCTTGTTGTTCTTTTGTTTGTTTGTTGGTAATTGATCACTGAATAAATTATAAACACTTGTTGCGACATCTACCACACTATTTATTTGCGCAAACCCTCCTATAACAATTAAATTGCTTACAGCTACATAATACTTTTTATACAAATAAATATATTCCTCTAAATTCTTTATCAAAGAAATATCACATTCGTTTATATGCTTTTCAGCATACTGCCATGTTGAGAGCACATTGAGTGCAGTAATGTTTAATATGTCACCAAATATATCACAAACGGTTTCGTAAATATTTGAATGTGAAGTAATAGCTTTACTCTTCTTAAGAAAAGGTTTAACAAGAGAATGATATATCAACAACATCTCCTCTAGATAGCGTTGAGCAATGGACAGGTCTTGAAATTCTGGGCATCTGGCAGATTCTTCTAATGAGCAATAACTTAAGTTACCAGATGACAATATTCTCCAATGATAACACATATTTTGAGGTTTGGTAGAAAAATTTTGGGGCTCATTTATTTTCACAGTCACATTTTTTTTGTCCTCAGATGATACCTCCTCTCTTTTGCAATTCAAATTTACTATTGACTCTGTAAAACCATCTGTGTGTTTTCCCATAAAGAAAATATTCTCATTATGTGTATAAGCTAATGTATGGTGTTCAGTAGCTATCATATCTCTAACTCTGTCACTGTCTGAGTTTTCTGTAAACTGCTTAGGACCACTTTTATCTTCTCTTGAGTCAAATGACACCTGGTTAAAGTGGTTATAGCCCCAAACAAACAATCTTCCATCTAAAGTTAGAGCTGCACAATGCCACTTACCACAAGAAACCTTTTGTAAACCAAAACCAGAAAGGCTCATTACAACCATTGGTTTTACCCTTTTAACTGTGTCCCCAATTCCCAGTTGTCCATATGATATGTCACCCCAAGTCCAAAGTTCAGTGGCCAAAATATTTTTACCAAGTTTAGACATGTTTTTAAGATTCTCAACTTTTCTTGTTACTTCAAAGTCCTTTTCACTACTGATAGTACTTGTAGAGAATTGCAGATCTTCAAAGTTACCATTAGAAGCACAACTATACATGAGAGAGTTTACTTCCTCATTGAGATGACGATTTTGGAGTTCTACAGCCTCATTATTATCACTACTTCCACTCACATGTCTTGAGAGTGTAGCAACTTTATCACCTACAGTTTTAACTCCTTCATATACAAAATTTGTTAGATTAGATACATTCTCTTTTATTATTCGGGTTGGTTTCTCTGTGTATTCAATTAAATAATCTTCTCCTGCAGAGACCCAAGATAACTGTCTACTTAAAAACTGCTTAGCTGCATCTGTGTTAACAAATATATTGTTAAGTTTCTCTGTACAATCTTGTGGGGTATCACTGTCCCTCTCTGTGTTATCATCCTCCTCATTAGATTTTGTATCTTGGGACTTTTGATCTGCTTCTACATTGTTAACAAATTGAGGTGCATTATTTCTTGCTACTTTCGATTCTTCTGAGGAAGGACTAGAATCTTCTGTAAAGCTTTGAGCATCAATATGTACATCTGTTTGTGGGGCTGTTGTACTACTGGAGTCTTCGCTTGATTTACTGATATGGACCCCTAGTGGACAGGTTTCTGACAAGGATGGTACAGAGGCTGGTGATGCCAGGCCAATAATGGTTTGGCATTGAGAGCAATTGGACGCAAATACTTCCTCATCATCATTATCACTATCAGTGTCACAGTTACCAGATTGTCTGACATTTTTCCTAGCAATAACTGCTGCAAAATTTTGCCCCACAGAAGCACTGTATACAGTCCTACCTTCGAAAAATGGAATTTTCTTAATACTGCTAGTATCTAATCCTATTTGGGGCATAACACCAGACCCCCAGAGCTGGCCATCACTGCTAATAAACAACTGTCCAAAATCACTTGTAACAACATTTCTGAATTTAACTTTCGAGCTGGTACTTTTGAATCCATGTGGGCAGCACTTTGAGTCTTCTTTTACAACTATTTCTTCCTTACTTTTAAAGTTTGGGCTGGTCATATAAAGACGGCCATGTACATCTATGATATAAAGGATATCATTGTGATATGATATGTCGATAGCTGAGACTCCATTGATTCTTCTGAAGGTTATGTTATCATCTTCAATATCGCAGAAATAGAGAGTATGGTCATTACCTAGAACGATGTACTCGGCGCCTAAACAACAGAGCTTTGCAATTTTATCAGGTACTTGATTAACTGAAGTCACATTTAAGGGCGTTATTCCTTTCCAAAACTTGTGCTGACTCATCTTATATACACATTTTTTCTCGTCGTATTAAAATTATATGTCTCATAGTGTTTTGATTACGATCACAGTTCTTGGGCTATACACTTCCGTTCAATTTCATGTTCTTTATTCGCAGTACACCAAAACGTTTTCGTTGGAAACAACATTAAGTTTATGTAGAATAACTGTTTCAAGAAAACACATAGACTAGGTATTGTTTCAAGCCGATTTTTTGCTTATAATCATTTACTGCTTTTGGTATGATAGGGTGCATTATGTTTGAGTAGAAGAATATATTGGTTTCATGATTTGATTTGAATGAATTCAATGATTAACCACTTTTGACATTAATACAATGACATGACATTTGACAGTCCCGACATTTGTGACAAGTATAGATCATAGAAAATACAGGTTAGACAAAAAAAAATCTTGCAGTATTATACTTTGACAACAGCAAAGAAAAAACAGGTAAATTCATGCAACATAGAACATAAAATACTTATTATTACTATACATAGAACATTGGATACCCAGATCGCTGATCTGCGTAAAAATTGCAGTAATGCAAATAATAATTTCGATGCAGAATCAGCAGGATAATCGTTGTTGTGTTCTTATCGGATAATTATAAAAAAATCACGGATGCTAAGTGCTGAGGTTGACAGTGACAGATTATCTGTCATTCTGTCACGCCCGTTATTGAGTAGGGCGAGTTTAACTTTTCCTTGTTCTTGTTCTTTCTTTATTGAAAATGGCGAATCGTGGTGGCTCATCCAGGCGCGTTCCTGAAACTGAAGCTGCTATTACTTACGTCCAGTGTGATGGGCTGGTAAATTGAGTTTTATACTTAGTGATATCATTGAAAGTATTTAAATGCTTTACCACCTTGCGTCTTGACACGTCATGTTACTCTAGTTTTCTGAATTTATTTTCCACTTTCACTGTAATTCAATCAAACATGACTGTAATTACTATTATCTACTTATCATCTTGAGGACCGGTTTTATACACTGTGTGTAAATGCCGTACTTTATATATATCATAATTTTAGAGAGGTTAGATTGACCCTAAAATTTCGTTTATTTACCTGAATGAACCACAGTTATAACGATGACTCACAGGCAGATTTGGACGCTCACCTCACTTCAGAATATGCCAATTTAACTATGACGCCATCAACGTAAAATTTCTCTTTATGTTCAACTTTCATCTTATTAATTTTCAAAGAACTAGTATATTCAGAAAATGGGGTACAATAAAACCTATACGTTCATTGTTTGAAATATTGGTATTGTATGTTAGAATACAATTATCAATATGTGTATGTATGTATGTACATCAAACATCACTACTGGAAATAAGTCTCTAATTAGTACCAAATATATTGTTTCATAAAATATAGTATTAAACCTCTTACTTCTTAGTCATATCAGCTTGCGTAATGGTCACTATATAAAATGATACTATTCCATTGCTGTTTATATTTTATTTTTCAGGCTGTAATGAAAATAGTTAAACATTGCCATGAGGAATCATGTAGCAATATGGAAGTGGCGCAGGGTGCTTTACTTGGGCTTGTTGTGGAAAACAGACTTGAGATTACCAACTGCTTCCCATTTCCCAAGCATGATGATACAATGGATGAGGAGGAATACCAGCTGGATATGATGAGACGTCTTCGTCGTGTCAATGTTGATCATTTCCATGTTGGATGGTGAGTTTCAATGCTATTTTATCTATTGTAATTTAGAATTAGTGCTATATAGAAGCAGTAGAGGGAAGCAAATATGACACAGCAGCTTGTCTAGTCTAGGCTAACCGTATTTCAGGTTGATGGTTAACTTGACTATGACTGTCTGTATAATATGTATGGCTGTGTGCGTTATCCAAAGATATCTTGACTTCCAAGTATAAATACTCAAAACTGAAAATCATTTCATGTAGGTATGTTTCAATACACATATGAAAATAGATTTATAGGAATATACCACTAAATACCCAGATATATTTTCAAATATTTCATTATGCACCTTTTGTTTTAAAAGTACGACAAATCTCATCTATTTCAGGTATCAGAGTGCTGATGTTGGTAACTTCCTGAGCCAGTCTCTACTGGAGTCCCAGTATCACTATCAGACCTCAATAGAAGAGAGTGTTGTGGTCATTTATGACACAAAGAAGTCTGCTAGGGGTTTCCTTACCCTTAAAGCCTATCGTCTGACACCACAGGCAAGTTATCAGTTTTAGTACTAACTTTTACCTGGGACTATGTGTAGGAAAATTTATGCCACCCGTTAAAAACCTTCTCAAGGTCCGTTAGCATAAAATGTTTTGTAAAGTTATGATTAATATTTGAAAAAGCTAGAGCTTTTTCTCCTATGTTCACATAGAATAGTAGTAGTTTCTATCTTCTCACTTATCTTCAGTAGTAACAAATCAGGTGGTATTTAAACACTAACCTATTCAATATAAAAAAAAAACTTCCATACAAACGTTCAACGTTTATTTCAACCTCTGTAAGCCTTATTTCACAATAAAAAAATGCCTATATCTTTTCTCATGTTCTTTACTTTCTTCACTTTACTCAAGTTTTCATTAAACTTGGTTAAGTAGCATAGGTGTGACAGCGTGACACAGACAGAGTTAAATTTTGAAATTGCTTAGGATTAATGGTTTCTTATATTGGTACACCTATGTTCAGTTATTTTTATGAAACAGTTATAATAGTAAGTTCTAACATATTTTGTGCTCTTACAGGCTATTGCTATGTATAAAGAAGGTGATTACACTCCTGAGGCACTCAGGAATTTGAAGATTGGTTATGAAAGCCTATTTGTTGAGGTGCCCATTGTGATCCGAAATTCGCCACTCACAAATATCATGATGTCGGAGCTCGCTGAGATGATTCCTGAGGAAGAAGGATCTAAATTCCTTGATTTGGGCACTGCTTCTGTACTTGAAGGTATGTTAAATTTATAGTTCATTTTGTATTTAATTCTTGGTTGAACACAAGAGATTATTATTAAAACAAAATAGTTGGCTTTGCATACAAAGGTACAAACCATACAATTTTAATGAAGGAAGATGTTGGAAACGTAAACATCGTTGAAGTCACATCTTTATGCGATATGGTTGAAATGAATTATTGTTGTCATTTAAAAAATTTTACTTCTTTTTGGGGATAATTTTGGGACCATTGAATTTCAACTGTTTTTTTTCCCAGGTGAGATCAGTGTTTGAAGTAGGCATTAATTGTTTTTCTGTTAATTACAAAAAGTTACTGCGTATATATATCTTTTTTTTAGCGCCTATAGCTTAGTTGCTTGTGTTACATTTTAATTAATCAACTAAATTAGTGACACAGAATGCTGTCAAAAATTTGACTGACTGACAAAACAATTTTTGAGGGCCCCTAAAGGCCTCTGCCCTGGTCCCACATAGACATTGTTCACCCTTGTCAAAGCCCTTCAAATGGTTTATCAACTTCCGACACTTGGGTTGGCCACTCCTCCAATCCGTAGTGACGTGGTGGAGTATGTTATACTTGTCACTGGATCTCAACCTTTTATGACACATCATTTAACAAAATTTCTCCCTGCCTAAACAGTGATCTGTTTAAACAGTGCCTAAATAGTGGTCTGCTTAAACAGTGCCTAATTAGTTGTCTGTTTAAAGTTAGCAAAAAAGAGTAAAGTAACAATGCAAACTTTTACTTTGTTGTTGAAAATGTTCTTTACGCAATTGTACCTGTAATTCAAAGTTATCGCGTATTAGAAGTTGATTATCACATGAGACCGTGAAGGGCAACGTTGTAGGGAAAGCTGAATATATAGATAGTTCTGGAACCCTGAATATATAGATAGTTCTCCATAAACTGCTCGTAGGTGTATAAAGTCCATCAATCTGCACTTGACTAGTGTGGTGGACTGAGGCCTGTACTCCTGACGTTGTGAGTGGAGACCCGAGCCAGTAGTGGGATAATTATGGATTGTATTGATGATGAATATTGAAAATGAACAAATCCCAATATTTTTTTCATATTTTGGGTGACAATGTGGACCACCGATTAAAAGCCACTGCCCTAGAGTAAGACCCATAATCAGTAGTAGACCATTAACCAATTGAAGGTAATAATAAGTGTAACAAACATTTTGCAGGCCAACTACGCAGCTTAATGGAACGCGTTGATGAACTGAACCAGGAGGCAATTAAGTTCAACCGCTACCAGCAAATGGTGGTCCGTCAACAGCAAGACAAGCACCGATGGCTGCTGAAGCGAGGACAGGAGAATGCTGCCCGGGCAGCCAAGGATGAACCTCCTCTACCTGAGGAAGACATCAACAAGCTCTTCAAACCCCTCCCGGTGCCACCCAGACTGAACCCAATGATTGTAGCCGGCCAGATCAACACTTACAGCCAACATATTAGCTCATTCTGTTCCCAGAGTCTGGCTAAGTTATACTTAGCACAAGCACTACAGAATGCCAAGGATGGAAAGCAAAACTAGCATTGCATTTAGTGGGACCAGTAGGAATTGGGAGTATTCCGTTCTACAGAACTGTGTGTCCCATATTTGTCTTGCGAACTGAAGTGATGTCACATTATATTTGATTTTTCCTACAATCTTGATATAACACAATCTGGAATACATTTAGTATTATAGTTAAAAAGAACCGCATAAGATTAATTATTCAGAAATAAATGGTACTATGTACCACCCGAATTTTGATTTTATTTTTTATTTAGGCACCTATCTTCACTAAATTTATAATACTATTATAAAAAAGGATTTGTACATTTGTAAACAATAAAAACCAAAGCTACTGAACCGATTTTGAAAAATATTAAAATAGATATTGTGGAATAACACAGACTACATTTTATTAACATACCTAGCGTGTGAAGTCATGAATGGAAGTTATTTTTATCCATAAAGAATATCTTACCGAGTATGGTGCAAAATCGAACCGGAATTTGTACTGTTTCTGTAAATTTTGACTGCACTAGAATCCTCTGTAGAGGCTGGTATGGACAGTACGGAACGATAACAGAACAAACAATCATCTGTCATGCCTGCATTGGCCGAAAATGTGAGGAACCCCCGCATCTCATATAGTTTCTCGTTTGATTTTTTCTGGCAGCTGCATAAGTTTGCGTAATAACTTAATTATTCTAATTCCCTCTGCTTCTCCAGTAATAGAGCTTTCAGGTTTTTATGACAATACCGACAAAGGATAATACGGTTAACTGGTGGAATTGTCCTTTGATTGCCACAAATTGCTTCATCTTGGTTGCACCCGGATAATTGGATCAATCTGTCCCGGGTCAAATTATGTTCCTAATGTCCGGTAAACACGAGCGGGGTATAATTTGATTGGTCGCCTTTATCACAGTAGAATTTAGTTTTACTATGATAATAGGCAAACTTTTGAAGTTTTATTTTATCAACTATTTTTATAATAACATGGTTTGTCATCGTTTGTTTAAGTGTAGTTCACCTGCTTCTTGAGGTGGGTAATCGTTGGTTCGTATTGGCATATTAACCATTTAGCAGGGCATTAATTTATTGAGTAAAGAGGCATTTACGAATATTGAGTTAGTGCCCAACAACTGTGACGTCATCTCCACAAGTTGTCTCCAGAAGCTGTAGTCAATTTTAAACTCGTGGGTTTTCAAACAGCTGTAACTTTCATGAGCTAAGAAATCTTGCTGGTGCTCCCAAGGTTTCAGGCCATAAGCATTTTCATTTTATTTAATTCCAAAACGCCACAATAATGATGGGGTCTATTTACGACGACACCATTTAGTATTTAATAGATAATACTAATATTATAAAGGCGAATGTTTCTAAAGAAACATGGACGGGCTTTTCTTACTTCTTAACGCAAAAACGACTGAACCGATCTGGATGAAATTTGTCAGATAGATAAATTATAGTGGAAATACACAATGACTGCTTTTTATCAACGTAACCACGCGGACGAAGTCGTGAGCAGACACAAGCGAATAATGTATTTGCATATCCTAATTTGAAAATTGGAAAGGATATTTGAATTGGACATTGGAAAAAGTTATTCTTACGGTGATATAATTTGCTATAAGTATTAATAGATATCTTCTGTATTGGATCGAAAGAATCAAAAAAGTATGCCATCGCGTGTGAAGGCCAAACAACGTCGACATTTTAATAAACATCATCAGTTTCAAAACGACAATTTTAATTTTATGAAGTCGTCTTGGGACGGAAATGAGATGTCGTACAGGGAGACATTCCGTGAGTAATTTTAGACAAGATTCGATGATTAGATCTAATTTGGTAGTTATTGAGGGACCAACCGCAGAATCTTGCGAGAGACAGGTATTTGTTAAGGCCTTGATCGTGCATTGAATGTTGCAACCCATCCCACAACTGGACTCGGATCTCCACTTGCAATGTGACGGGAGCAGGTCATAGTCCAGCATGCAGGTCAAGTGCGGATTGATGCACTTAAAATCCTGTTGCGCGCACCTTCAACTTTTAAAGTTATGTGCGTATTAGAAGTTGATTATTACTTACTACGGTAAAGGTAACATGGTGAGGAAACCTGCGCTCCCGAGAGTTCTTCATAAAGTTCTCCTTCTATGAAGTCCGCCAATCCGCACTCGGTCTGCGTGGTGGACTATGGGCCTGTACTCCTCGCGTTGGCAGTGGAAAGTTGGTGGAAAGTGGCAGTTAAACCTGAACCTGGTAGTGGTATAGGTTGCAATTATGAGAAGAAACCCTGTACTCAATAGTGAACCAGTCTTGAAGCGTATGGGAATTATACGGGAATAACCCCACACGAACACAAGCTGCAAGAAACATATGATTGAAAAAGATCATTCGAAACATCAATTTAGAGACGTAAATTGTTATTACTGACTTAATAACTTGCACTAATTGTATATCGCCCATTAAAAGTGAATTATACATTGTGGCAATCCACGCTCAAATTCAAACAAAGGAATCCAAACTATATGTTTTTCAAGGATAATCCCACTACATATATTTTTAGACTATGGTGACGGATACTAAACATTTTAATCAAACTGGTACTCACGATATGTTTGACAGGCCGGTTGGTCTAGTGGTTAGTGAACTTGACTACTACACCGGAGGTCGTGGGTTCGATTCCCATCCAGGTCAAACTCTTCTGTGATGTACAGGAATGTGTGTTCTGTGTGTCTGGTTGTGTAATAGAAATATCTATTTAAGTATGTATTTAAATATATATATGTATGTTTATCAGTTATTTGATCACCATAGTACAAGCTAACGCTTAGTTTGGGGTCGGATGGCCGTGTGTGAGTTGTCCAAACATATTTAACATATTTATTTATTTATTTATTCTTAACAAAGTTTCATAGTTTTTTTAAGGTTGACATAACTTCGTACGAGTTTTCGTCTTCTATTGTTCAAACGTATGTTTCACAATAAAGGTAGCCTGTGCCATTTTTAAAGCTCTAGTTTAGTTCTGTATGGAAGTTGTGTCAAAGTCGGTTCAGTAGTTTAGGCGTGAATACTGAATACTTATAATATGTAATATGTACTTTTAATATGTAATATATATAATATGTAATATGTACTTTTATTATGTAATATGTATAATATGTAATATGTGCTCTATGTCTCCTCAGTAGAGACTCGTGCTCAGTTGTGGGCCATGATTGGGTAGCCCACTCAATACAAGTCATAAGATTTACTAACTTTTAACTACAACAGGGAACAAAATTTAGTCATTCTTTTTCCCTGTTTTGAACTATAATTACACACATGTTTCTGACATACTTTTCACAAACAATGGTCTGTTCTGCTGTATAATTTTATTCGTCGCAGAGTCCTTGACATTCTGATTATATAGTTCGGACTGTTGTGTACAGCGGGTATTTTAATATAGAATTTAGGAAATATTATACTCTTTCTATTAGAAATATATACTCTCTGCTCTGCACACGATCTAATTTTTTCATTTTTAATAAAACGTATTAAAATATAATATCCCTTCGATGTATGAAACTGTCTCCTTCACGGTTTCCTCACCTAGATGAAGCTTTTCCTACAATCGAAAAATGACATTCATAACATTATTACATAGAATCATGTTCTGAGTCATGACCACACCAAAATATATTCCTTTTTTAACAAAATTAGTATAGCCTTAAAGAAATTGGCATCAAACATTTGAAAACGGAATACGCTAAGTAAGACTTGCCTGAAGTAGTGTCCGTTAATACAGGTCAGTGCACAATATTTCTAGAAGCAATATTTTATACGATCCGATCAGATATCGAAGTCGTATGAATAATAGTTGGATTCTATTGAAATATACACGACACGTATATTTATTTAAAATCTTTATAAAGTTACATAACATGCTTTGACATTAAGACTACATCGAAGGTGGAATGCTTTTACCCGACTGCGTCAAAAGGAGGGTTTTTCGAGTGTATGTATCTGGGTTTGTATGTATGTATGTCCATTACTTTGTCACGCCTTGCAGCCCAAACGTGACAGCCCAAATAGTCATAGTGAATTTTCAAAATGGACCCGCAATTAAAAAAGGCGGATAGGTGTGTTTTTAATAATAGAGTACATAACATTAGTCCCATCTAGCCCATGCGGTCGTCGCATGCACACGATTGTAACCTTTCCTATCGTTTGTCGGATCGGGCAGTGTGCATGCACTTTAAGTTGATATTTGTAGGCCGAAATAATTAGGCCAAGTGCATGCACCAGCGCACGGGTATGTAGAATAAAATATTTATTCCGGTAAGTGTACAAGGAATGCTTACGAACATTAAATTTTTGCCAAATATTTTGGACCGTGCACTTTAGAGGGATATTATTGATGAAAATACGAGTATAAAATATTTATTGAACATAGTAACGAGCACGTAGTTTTCTGATCCACTGATTAAAATGTATACTTCAATATTAATATTATTAAGAGGAAAGAATTGATTGTTTCTTTGTTTGAGGATAATAGGTTCCGAAATAACTGGACCGATTTGGAAAATTATTTCTTTATTACATTTTTTTGGATAAATAAATAATAAAAAATACCAAAAAAAACCTTATATAGATAACGCCGCTTAAATTATTGACAATAGAGCAAAGTGATGATGTGCTGCAATTTAAGACATCAATATTTTCAAAAAAAATCGCTAACGACATGTCTAACTGTTCCAGTTATATAACGATAATTACTTTTTCATGTTAAATATTCCGAAGCGAAGCGAGAACAGTAACTAGTGAATCAATAAAAGTACGAAAATACACTTTTTCAACGATGGTTTTACTTACCCATTAATGGCCTCCTACTGGTCACGGCCTCCTCTGAGGAGTAGGTATCCTCAATTACGAAGAGGTCCCGATGCTTTATGAAGCGCAAACTCTCGCACTTCAAAGCATAGCAGAACCTACTACCGACCGCGCCCTCTTTTGCTTATCTCCAACAATCACTGACAATCAACACCAGCGACTGGGCTCCGCATTTCAAAGGGACCTTCCATGACCAAACGATATGTATGAACATATATATCAATCGTGACAATATTAACTGTATAACTTAACTCATCAACTTATGAGTTTATTTATTACAAGAAACACGAAGTGCTTGACAAGTAATATACGAAAATGTGACCTTGTACTAATATAAACACTTACAGGAAAGTACGAAAAACTAATTTGGCGAATACATTTCTGTATCTGATATCTTGACTACAATATCTTGGGGATTAATATTTTGCTGTGTAGATACAGCTACCTATCGATTCTCAGCGTTTTGTTATAGGTATTATTGGGTATTATAATGTTATAAAAGTTTTTGGATAATATTTAATACTGGTTGTACGTGGCGCGCGTTGCTAACCATCAACTCCTCAGCCACGTTACGATTAGGGTTGCCAACCGTACTATATTATGTAGTATTGTACTGTATTTCGGGACTCCATACTATATACTATTCAAGAAGTATATAGTACGCGGAAACACTCTAATTCAGTACAACATAACAATTTTTATATTATGCAACATTAAAATTAATTAATTAATAAGAAAACATCTCATAATTTTTTAACGCGCCTTTCGTCCAACTGCCATATTGTGCGTGTGCGTGACAGAAAAAAATATTTAAAATAAAACAAATGAATTAAAAATGTGACTAGTTTTTATTCTCTACATAAAATACTGTATTTTTAGAATACTATACACTGTATGATATTTAAAAAAAAAATCTGCATATATTCAAACAAAGAAAACTTGGAATCCCTAGTTACGATCTCTATTATATCGTGCTCTATGATGATGCTATATGAACATGGTTTAGAAGTAAAAAAAGAACCTGTTTATCTGCGTGAGTCGCTTAGCCAACATCTATGTATATGAATAAAAACCTATGTTTTTTTGTTTATTTGTTCTTTATAGACTGAAATAATTAGAGAAAGAGCACTGTTTTTAGCAATTTTATGCGGAATTTACTATAAAAGGTTTTGGTACCAAAATTATATCGGTCGGACACATTGTTGATGAGTTGATGCGTAGCAACGCGCGCTGGGTACAACTGGTTCAATGTAAAAATTGGCACTATACACCCGGGGCTTGTACAAAAAGATAGCTGAAGTCGAAAACAAGTTGGTTAAATTATATAAGAATATATCTTTTTATGTCCATACTTAATGCTCCTGACAATAATGAGCAATAAATAGTTAGATACAATATAAATCTATTGCCCTAGAGAAAGCAGTTCTCCATAGAAAAAGGAACCCTGGAAGCGTAAAATTAATTTAAAACTTTGACGTTGTAGGCTTTTTATAGAACTTATAGACGTTGTATAGATTACCGAATGCCGGTAGCACGTCGTACGTATACAAAGATACTATAAACTATCCTTGTTTCATTTCGAAACAACCAGTTACCAGAAAAAAGTAGCCATTGTGACTTAATTATAACAATTAGACATATGGTATCGCGGACTTATTTGTAGATATTAATGTCCTCTACAAAATTTTAGTACGTCACTTTGATCTATTATCAATAATTTCCGCAGCGTACGCGATATAAGGATATTTTTTGGTTTTTTTTTTGCACCTTGTGTTATATTATGTAAGTTTTCACACAGACCACTAACTTTATTGAAAATATTTTATGGCCCATGTTCATTAAAGGTAAAAGAAATTTTCATATCGGTCAAGTTTCGGAGTATATTCTCCTAAAACAAACAACTCTTTCCTCTTTATAATATTAGTATGGCTGTAGATGTTGTGTGACCGTATGACGTGCGATGTTTTCCAATGTGTAGTCCTAAAGTGAGTTTTGTGAACAACCATCAACATGGGCCCCCGTCGGGTTATTGGTAACGTAGCTTTCCAACTTTTCTAATTTGCAGAATGGTTTCTTATTTATATGTAGTATTATAGAAATATGCTAGGCTCTCGAAAACGATCGATACCTTGATGAGTCTGTCTTTGACCTAAACTACTGAACCAATTTGGATGAATCTTGGTACTGAGATAGAATATAAATTGAGGAAAAATATAGGCTGTTTTGTATCAAGAACCACGGCTTGAAGGAGATGAATTTCTTCAATACTAGTTTCCGTCGGCGGCTCCGCCCGCGTGATAGGTGCGTTGATAATAAGTAACCTATGTGGTATTTCAAACTATAATCTATCTTTGTGCTAAATTGCGTCCAGATCTGTTCAGTAGTTTGCGCGTGAAAGAGTAATATAATATTAGTAGGATAACCATAACCCTTTGTATTCACACAGGAGATGGGTTATCTGCGGGGAGGGAGGTAGGAAGGAGAGGGGAATGACTATATCACGTAGACGTAGTCCCGGGAAAAAGTAAGTATTCAATATATGTGTTTGATAAAAATTAAAGGAATACCAGTTTGCTTTATTTTCGCGAATGGATATTGGGTTCACACGGGATCTCAGTTCTTCCCATATCCTTTATACGATGATTTTTCCTACTAACACACACACTAGTACTACACATAGTGCATGTAGTATGCTACATGCATGTAGTATCCTACGTGCACTATACGGGGACGCACATAGTGCATATAGTATCCTACATGCACTATACGGGGACACACATAGTGCATATACCCTACATGTATTATACGAGGAAACTTAGACTGACCTGTCACTCTGCGCTTAGCAGCAGCATAGAAGTTGTTTCTTGACGATCCTCAGGTATAGGATATCGGACGGTGATGTGCGTTTAAAAAGTATTTATCATTGCATAATGACTAACTTCTGTGTAAAGGTAGTGAATAAATATGAATTTATGTGTTAAACATATAAGTTGTAACCATAGCTTTGTTTGCATGAATTAAGTTTACTTTGTTAAATAAAACTTAAATTTGTCCAGTGGTGTCATAGTTGCGATACTAATTTTAACCTGTTATCCTGCGGGAACAAAGCCATTTCCTAGGATAAAAGCTATCCCATCACTATTGTTGTGTTTGAAACTACGACTGTGCCTAATTTTATCTAAAAATGTCTAAATATTTTTGCATGAAGCTTGAACAGACAATAAATAAAAAAAAAAATGTATATATCTTTTATCATTAACAAAGCCCTGTATCAAAATTTTGAAAAAATATTTAATGTACAGAATGACTCTGTTACAGTTTTATTAGTATAGATGATGTAGGTAATGCTAATATTTGGATATTAAATAACTTGCCTATCATAACATCTCATCCTAAATCTTGAAGACGTCATTACGACGGGAAATGTTGCCAAAAACCGGAGAACGGAGACGAAAGTGGGGTAATTCGTACGCCCTTTATATCGGATAAAATAGCTACTTTTGTGTCAATATAATTTTGTACTTTCAAGGATGCCACGATATCAGTTTACGAGTGCTTGTTGTCTTAAAAACCAATGTTAGGTTGTCTATAGAATGCCTACGTATGACGTGGAAGTCTTCAAGAGAAGAGTGAATAGGCATTCATTGAATAAAATCATTAAAATGTAAAAATATTAAAAACTTGTACTATCGATAGTAAAAAAAGAAGTTTTTTTTTTTTTACATAATATAAGTTAATGCTTGACAACGATCCCACCTGATGGAAAGTGGTGATGATGTCTAAGATG
>DWJZ01002374.1:0-19674 GCA_018249125.1 Asbolis capucinus
TTTCTTCCCCAGTTACAGCTGTTAAGTATCTATGACGTGTGTCTGTATTACTCAAGCTATTCACGAATCCTAGTACAGGGATATGAGTGTGTAGGCGTATGTTTACTTATATAACCAGTACGTAAACTCTTTTGTTTTTTTCAAACCAAAACTATCGCGGTCAAATGTATCTCGTTTTTTACTTCCAATCGTATCTTTAACAAGGGTCCGCCCGTGTGTTACCAATGTTGATGAAAAGTAGCCTGTGTCTCTACCTTCTAAAATAATTGTAATAAAAACACGTTACTCCTTCGCTCCGTTTCGACGTGAAAGATGAACAAACAAACACACACACCTTCAAATTTTATATTAGTATGGGGATCGGTTAACAAAACACTTCCTTTATGAATCAAGATATTGCACCATAGTCTAGACGACAGACAATATATCTCAAGAACAAATTACAAGACAGTTTTGTTCTGAAATACAATCATTTAATAAAGGTGCCCTGTAACGACTACCGCAATCAATTGAATTCTAAACGGGTCCATTAATCACAATCTCTATTAGTGTCCGGCAACCGCAAATGACTTTTATTTAATTATCACTTCACAGCCTGATAGGTGGTAGCGACCGTTGGAATGGTAAGACCGCCGACACACCTATACCTTTCGTTTACTTGCAATTAAAGTCTTTAATTGTGGTCGCCTGCTTTCGTTATCAGTTATAATTAATAATTATAAATAACCAAAGAACACACACTTAGATTTACGTAAATAGTAGCACTAGCCATCGAATTAACAACAAGGCCACGGAGTCACTTTGCTATCTAAATATTTATCGAATTGCTATCTAACGATAAAGCCCGAGACATACGCTTAGCGTGCCGTCCGAACAACGGAAGCGGTCATGGAATTTTTAGCCACTTACGGTCACCCATCCTACCGACCGCGCTCGCTGGTGCTTCACATTTTCGATCATTTACAATCGACAAAAACTGCCAGTCTGAGAACGCTTGAATTCTCACTTCAATAGCGTATCTATAGCTTTACGCTATTATCGCAACATAGTATATATCTTTCTGTCACATGCAACATCTAAACACTAGACACGATGAGTCACAGCGACAGCTCACAAAGCGTACCTTCACATAGTTCAAATGTTCACATTTAGTCATTAAAGTTGTCTGCATTCCCCATCTACACGTGACAACGTACACAAGTGTCATCGTTCTGTGAAAATGTTTACGATAAAATAATCAAATATATAGGTTAGCTCATGCCTACCAAGTTGAACATAACGTCAACTTTATCAGATATCTTGTTACTTGGATGTGTCTAAATTTAGCGAGGCTCCTTACGCAAGTACATGAATACTAATAACATTACGAAGTGCCTCGCAAGAACTAAAACATTTTGGATATTTAACCGGACCATGTACGCATTGCAAATGACCGGGTCACTACCGTATAGAACGCGTGAAATCTTTGCATAAAATTGTACAATATGTTTCACTTACAATGCAGCAAATGCCGATAATAATTAATTAACTGTATTATGTAAAATGTGACGTATATAAAGTAAATACTTTAATCATTTCCTTTATACAATACCAAAAGTCTCTACATTTAAAGTATTTTGAACTAAAATTATAATTAATGAGAATAAGGCCCCCATTTGTACTTTGTGTTTCCAAATTGGTGAATATTTTCATTTGTTATTGTGTACAATAAATAATATTTATTTATTTTATTTAAATACATTATATCACAAAACAACTTTAACAGTACGTAATGTTACATGCATGTTACATATAAAGAGATCTGTACTTACGGGACACGCAACCTCACCAGGCCGCAAGGAATTCCGCCCGGACGGCCAAAAATATTCCACCACAAATTGAGTCATAAATATGTCCCTCCTCTGTATACTGAGAGCTAAAATTACCTCTCGTGTATCAACTTTTAGTCCCCAAACAACGTACACACGCAAGTACATACGGTCATATACATATAGGTAGAAGGTAAGTACACGCGAAACTTAGCCGTAAAAACTCACCGAGTGTGACTGCCAATTTTCATTGCATGTCAAGTACATATGCCAGTTAGTAAACATATTAACGAGGTCTACCATTAAGTATTAAAAGAAAACCAACCAAATGTATATTGTGTTTAGACATCTCAATGTTTTCATTCATGTATATTTCTAGTGTGTACAATAAAGTATATTGAAACATTCGAGTGCGTTCCAGCCATGCACAATGTAAGGTTCCGTAGCTGAAGATACTTGTAAATGATAGTACTAATGTGCGTAACAATATAGCAATTTTATTACATTTATAATAAAGAAATCAAGGAACACAACTGATCTATAGCTACTGGTCAAAATTAATCAACATGTTTATGCAAAATAAAACAACACGTCTATATGACAATAACCAAATAATAAATGTACAAACAACATGTCAAGCGTTGCCTTGAATATAAAAATAGTGTTTATGGTCGCCTGACAAACGTAAGCTAACAATTATAAGTAGATTACCAAAATAACCTCGGCTCTGTTGTCAAAAATGTAAGGAACTAAAACCCAAACTTAACTACATAATATCATTAACGCAACGTTATTATTCACAAACACGTAAAACTATGTTTATTACATTTATCGTTTTAATTTAGTATTAGTTAAAAGTTAGTTTTTGATATAAAACTAGAATTATGTCCTTTTATTATATATTTATACCACAAACAATTTAAACACTGAATTGCCTCAATTGAAAGATTTTAGAATATTAAACCGAACGACATAAATAGAATATGAGGTATTGGAGTCGAGCGTATACCGCGGTGGCACAAGTTACAACACAAACAGACAAACACTAAATCCAAAAGAAAAGTTTAAACTAAACTGGTCAGTGAAATAACTAAACAATGTGCAATATCTATTTATTGCAGGGCGAATGATTTGACCACACGACATTGCTCTAACACAAACAACAAACAACACTAGGCATATTAGAAAACCGTCGATTGACTTCTCCGTTGTCATAATTTCCGGCATACGGGTCGCCAGTTTCGATTTCCGGGTAAACATTCATTGAACTGACAAACAAAAGCCCTCGTCTCAACATACTCCATCAACAATACTGTTAAATGGAATTCGTACTAGTCACATATAGAAACAGTGTTATTACGTCCGAGAGTACGACTCCGTCGACGGCCAACCAGTCGAAAATAAACCGACAAAAATAAAAGTCTTAAACACTAGTATACGAATACCCAACCATCACATAACTACGAGCAGAAATGCTTGGCTTTACAAATGGTTTCTGATTGCTAGAAAAATTTGAAAACAGGGCGAGATTGTAAATCTTAGTTTGAATAAAGGTTGGATGAAATACAACGGAATGAAACTTACCAAATTACAAAAGAAACTTTACGATATTTTAAAGCAATTTTATTATTCAGTTTTACAAATTTAAATACGTTACTGCAAACAATCAATGTCGCCGGATTTCCACCTCGTTTACATTTAAAGAAAACTCGTGTAACAGTTATTTCGCAGGGAACGGGAAAATGGAAAATAAATCTGCGCACATAATTGGACAATCTGTAATTGCATCGAGCGATTGCGCCAGTTTAAAACTGTCGCAAAGGCAGGATGATTTGATTAAGCACTTGTTTTTTTATTACCTCCCACAAACCGTAGAAGGGTCACATGACGGCAAAACGAAACATCAGAAGAACTGGCTATTAACTGTCTAACCCTCGGTTTGAACACTAGTCGTTTGGTATCCATTGGTCTATACAGGGGTCGGCAACATACGGCTCGTATGCCTATTTGGTGCGGTCCACACAGACCCCATTTACACGACGCAACTTGGCAGATGGTTACTCGACTAAGCACTGGTTGGTCGTCAGGGGAACGTAACACGAACGCAACTTCATCTTTTTGTTGAAAACAACAAGGCGTATCTATCGTCACGCTCAACGCTGGCACTGCGCCGGCAACGTTTTCACCGCAACGACCCCTCATCGAAGGTTGCTTCGGCACCAGTTCAACCATCACACAGGCGGAACGAAACGTTTTCCAAGAATAAAAAGGTCATACACAACTTCGAAATAGGTGACAGGTGAAAGCTAACGAGTTATATTCGTAGTAACATTTGACGTCAGATTTTGTATTTCGCGAAGATGATAACAGCAGTTATGAGGTCTTAAAAAAGTAACTTCCATCCTATCCTGGCAGACCTGGGTGTCGAAAGAAGGGAAAAATCCGTTTGATAGTCAGCTTCCAGGTTTGACCATGTCAATGCAAGCGACTATAGTTAACGGAGACCATAAGATAAAGTGACTTATTTGCTTGTTTGCCGACTCCATTCCATAAAAAAAGCCATAACGACACGAACAACTAGGTTATATTTGCAAAACTCATCGAAAATTTTCACAGCCGAGATTCGAAAACCTTGTTTCGACCGCGTCCACGCATGAGCGTTATTTTAAACAACCTGACGAGAACTATTGACCATCTTAACTTGATCTATTGGTCCGCAACGGTTTTCATTGAAACATTGTTGCAACCAAGATCCTATGTTACTTGGCGGATACGCTCCAAGCAACCGGTTCCAAAGCCGGCCGAACAAGCGTGGCATGATAATGGTTAACATTTGAGTTTATCGGGGAGCAATGATACAGAATCGACTGGACTGGATAATACTGGGATCGAAAAATAACAGAATATGTGTTAAACGGAAGTTGGAATATTATAGTAGGTATGTTACGGGTACTTACGATATATGTTTTTCGCTTCAATATTTCGACCCGGTCGCATGGATCATGGTCCCTGTTGAACTAGAAAGTTTGAATAATTTCAATTGAAATATTAACAATTCGATCCCCACCGCTATTAAACCGGTAATTGGCAGCGACAAAAACATTTAAAAAATCTCGATTGCTTACTGTATTAGGGTCATATGCACCATTACAACATTTCATTTCTTTTTTTTTTTTAATTTTTATTTCTAATTTTAAATCATCTGGAGTTGTTAGTCAGTCAGGTATGCATGTAGACCACCATTTTGCTGAACAATATATTAATGCAGAACTAAGAGAAACTTAATTATGTTAATATATCGTTGATATTTGTATAAACGTCATCGTGATCAGCAAAACAAATTAAAACAACGATAAAGGACGTTACTCATCTAACCACACTGCACTCTAGCCAGCGAGTTACTTATATGAATTACAGTTCAATTTTTTTACATTGCTGTTCAACTATTCCGATTTATACAAGACCAAACTATGTACGAGCGGGAGCAGCCTCGTTATATGAGCATCGACCTTAATACTCCGCATTCGCGCCGGCAGCCAAGAATCCAACGCGAAATATTTCTGGAAAAAAAACTCACATGTCACCTCGATGAATTACGGCACAAGGCGAAATAACTCGTTATAGAATGCAAACCAGATACCCACACCTGTGGTCGTACGTTATGCAAATGTAATTAATGCAATCAAGGGGTCCACATTGCTATGCATCGAATCTAATACTACAATTTGTCCATGTCGTTTCCTCGTTCTATACCTGTGCATTTAAAAAAATATCACATTATGTTCATAATCTAATATCTACATTGAAGTGAGCGGGGCACAGTTTGTAATTAGGGTTGTCAATTTCACGTTACGTAACAATTAATTAAAATGTTAATTAACGGTTTTTGTAAAACCACAAATTCTATCATCCTCCGTTATCAACCTCTTACTCTAAAAGTAGTTATAAGTTTGACGTGTCCGTGACATCGTAGCTCACAAATAAAGGGATCCAATTTGATCTATACCTCGGCTACGATTCGAAAAGAGTGTTTACCATACAAATGTACGTCATAAATTCAAATTAATTTGAATCGAGGCAGTACTTTATTTTCTTATAGGGAATGTTCTTAGCTGTGATTGGAGAAAAAAAAAACATCGTTTGAATTAGTTATTTTCTTGTTACTTTATTTTAATTTGGTAATATTGTAATAGATTTGATTTTAGTAAAATATCACCAAGTAGGTGCAAAGGGGAATTAACCATCGTTTTTCTCTTTCTTACGTATATGTAACCAGATTGTACGAATGAGAAGACAGCTTAGCGATAAGACCGCCTTTGTATTTCGTTTATGATTTCATTTTATTTCATCATATTTAGGTTTGGGAGAATATAGTATCATTAGGCAGCATTGCTATTACAAGCTATTATCATCAATTATACCCCTTTGCGGGTAGAACTTTCTGAGTAATAAGTGGAAATCCTTGTACAAAGTTTCATGTTGCTAGTATAACTATTTTATGAGATTTTCAGACAGTAATAATTACTAATTAAGAACGTGCATTTTAAATATTCTATGTATTCATAATCTTTAAGACAGTCCCTTAGCAAAATTCAATATCAGTGAAGGACAACAGTCGCCTGACTGCCGCACTCAGAGCCAGTAAAGGTTACTTAAGTCGCTCCTTAGTTCTGGATTTTGTAATAGACTGTACTAAGAAGCAAAGTTTTTAAAGATTTTTTACGACGGCGACCAGTTACCATCAGGCGAACTCATCAGTTTTTCATCAGCCTATACAAAACATATCGCATAGCGCACTCATAGTCAATGGTTACGTAAATAACTTCTTAGAACTCAATCTTTATACAAAATCTGTCTCATAACTCAGGTCCAGACGATATTCAATCGTGCCCTCTGAACCAAAGATGTGTTCATACATTTTATCTCATGGACATTAAGGACTATCGGAACGTTCTATGAGCTTAAGTAACCACTACCAACTCTGAGTGCAGCAGGTAAACTCCGTAATACGAAACTTCGACTACACTACCCAACACGGAGAAAATTATTAAGATGAGACGCTCCATTCTATAAATAGTGTTACAATCCACTTTCGGCCTCAGAAGTTGGTGGGTGGCTTAGCACGGAAATAGACGAAGATCAACGTCATGTGCAGTTGCGACCTGCGACCGCTGCATATAGTCCGTTTTTCTAATCCGTTTCGTAACCTAAAAAGTGGATGACATTCTCAGTTTTCTTATAAAGGCATCGGATTGTATGTTTAAATGTTAATCATCCTTATGAGATTTTTTAAACAAATTTTAATATTTTTTTTAATCACCTCAACAAGGTAAGGAACACCACACCTAAGTTCTAAGATTATCGTACCCCAGTAGGAGTAGGGGTAGGTAGGTCGGTAGAGTAGTAACTCTACCGACATGACACGTGCATTTTTGTAACAGACGGTGACCGAGCAGACGAGCCACGTCACAGCAAGTGGCTGTTGTTCCCGCGGTCCTGCACATCTGCAGCTCCAGTGGCGTCACAGCGATGTCGACCAAATGTTGTTGCTTGCGCATTAACTGGCTTTTCAATACTGTACGCAACATGTTGGATGTCATGTAATTTTTAGGGTTCCGTAGAAATTTCGGAACCCCTGTAGTTTCGACATGCACGTCCGTTCGTCTTACTTTGATAATTTCTTCGAGAATTTTCCGCTGAATCGACAAACAATAAAAGAAATTATTCTTTAGCGATTTCAAATCTAAAACGATCGCGTGAGGGGCTCTGCAATACAGTGGAAAGAGTTGGGTGAAATTATGGGAGCGATTAGAGAGACATTTACAATGCTTTATGTGACTTTTATGAGTATCGATTAACTTTTATTTACTTGAGCTCGAAACAGAAATATGTAATAATATAGGTTCAATGGTTTTAACTAAATACGATTCTGAAGTTATACAGACGGATTTAAAAGCATACGTTATTTTCTAATTGATTGTACTAAAAGCACTATAACGCGGTCTGTTGTGATAAATGCGTTATGGCGTCACGGCTATTACATCAAACACACAATATTAGGTAACCATAGTAATCTATATATGTAACCATGGCAGGTTACCAAAGACAGAAACGTACATACTAACGTCCTGACGAAGAAACATAAGAAACTTAAAATAAATATTGTGAAAATTTGTTGGTGTACGACATTTTACACGTAAAAAAAAAATTCTGCAATGAAACTTGCATAACAACGACAAATGACAATAACGGCGTAACATTTTAGAGTATCTCATACGACTTTCGCTCTCATACCCAAAAACAATAAGGGCGTAACTCTCATGAGTTAATCTAAAGAGTTACGTCCTTAATGTTTTCCGTCGTCGATATTAAAGAAACTTGTAATATCAACGCTACTTAGCAAAATTAAAAAAAAAAATAATATAATAAACCCCCAAAGGCATTTGTACCAGGAGCACATAAAACGGTTGTAGTATTATCAACAGTTCTGTAAACACTAATGTAAATTACTCAGCCCCTGATACACACACGATAGTAGCACAAACATCGGCGCTAACCAACATTATCGGGCAAACAATTCGTAATAACCGCTAGTTATACTGCCCTGCAGTTATAAACAATGCTGTTTACATAAACAAAACTCTAAATTAACTGTTAACACCATTCTCCGGTACGAATTCATGTGGTAACTCCTCCGTGATTAACGCTTTTAGGGTTCGGTATATATTTATACTAGATTTAGATCCCTTAGATCAAGAACCCTTATTTTATAAATATAGGTATTTAATAAATACCTAGATTATACTGATTCAACTCATTCGATCTGGAATATTTACCATAGAAACTCGACGATTTTGTGGTACTATTTGTTTTGTATTGACTGTAGTTTTGATTTGTTGTGACTGTACAAACTTGACGGTTTTGTATGATAAAAATCACAGATCTAATTTGCACTTAGTGAAGTGTGAAATTGTACTTGGTTTATTTTTATTGTGGGTGTATGCAATATACCTCGCAACTCAAATTTTCAAAAGCGTGTAAGAGAAATAGATTAAAATTTGCTACGTTGAAATGAAATTAAAACTGTTTATTTCGTCTTAGGAACCAAAAGCTAACTTAACGAAAGTCAAAATTTTACAATACAAAGTCCCTGCTTGACTTATACCTTTACTAAATTGAAGGAAAAAATAATGAAAAAACCGGTCTCCTGAGGTCCTGAGGTCTCTACCCTGTAAAGTTTTCGAAGGTTTATAACGTGAAGGTGTATAACTAGGCCAGCATGATGGACCTGGCATGTATCCCTCACAATGTGAATGGAGACCCGAGCCCAGTAATTGGACAGTTATGGTTTGCAATTATGATGCAATATAAAAGAGAATTCTGAAAACGTAAAATGGAAGAGTTGTTTCATATTTCCTCTTAGAAATACAGTATTTTTGCAGACACGGTTGCGGCTATCAGCTCGTAAAAAGAGAAACTCGTAGAAACTGTATAAAACTGCGGTTTTACTTTCCCTAAGTCAAGGAAAAATATAAAAATTTGATAAATTATAATACGTAGAGTCACGTAAGGAAAAAAAACACAATAACATAACTTTTAAAATGTCAAATACAGTTCACACATTGTATTCTCTCTCCCGCTCCCTCATTCGCAACCAAAAAGGAACAGAATACAACTTATAACAATATATTATTTTCTAACAATTCGCACTTGACTCAATTAAAGGGGGCAGTCATCGACAGTAATTCATCACGTAACATTAACTAATTTAAAGCGCTAACGTTTCGATTATATGGAAAAATGTGGGTCAAGTCGAGCGAAGCGAGCTAATACGTTGCACTGGCTGTATTTATTTTTGTACTGTGGTGTACACAGCTCAAAGTATTAAAACGGTGAGTTATTGCACAATCTCGAGTCGACCTTACGTGAGCGTATGAGTGCTCTCGCTGCAGCATATTCGAATAAATCTCCAGAGAAAAATTATACGCTACCGAAATAGAAATGTATTAAGGGAAGTATCTACTCTAATATTTTGTAGGTAATTTCAAAGAAATTAAGAGTTATATGAAAATTTATTCTTTGTTTGCTGTTTTGAATTTAACAGTCAAACCGCTAATCTGATTAAAATAAAACTTAGTCAAGTCATTGCCTTAACTAAGCATTAGATTTCCAACCCGGCCATATTAAAGATATATATATATATATATATAATTTTTCTACAATTTTCCTTCCCTGTTTACAATAATTATACTAAGAAACGTGTGCCTGTTAAGTTAGTATACACCTACTTATATTATAAATGCGAAAATTTGTGAAGATGGATGTGTTTGTTACTCCTTCACGCAAAAACGACTGAAACAATTTGTATGAAATTTAACACAGAGATACATTATAGCTCGGAATGAGACATAGGCTAATTTTAATCAACGTACCTACCACGCGAGCGAAGCCGCGGGCATGCGCTAGTAACAAATAAAGAGAGCACCGTACTGACAAGTTTCACAACATCTATTCCTATCCTCGTCTAAAACGCCACTCGAGCTATTTAGGTACGCCGAGGACCGACTTTCGTTTCATCTTATTCTGATGTATACTCACATTACATAGAGCGATATTTGTCTATGTTTATAACATTTTAATAATGTATTACAATTACATAGAAAACTTACTAGAAAATTTGTAGATAATATTATTGCATAGGAAGCTATTTATATATCTCGGCTCAAAAAAGAAAAAATAAATAACAATATAAATAAAGAATTTTTTTTAAATACAGTCACGTTGAAAATATGGTGATAAAATGTAATATTTAATTGCAGCAAAATTACATACGTTAAATGGAAGTGACGTGGACGAGAAACGTAAGGATGTGATACAAAGTCTCCCGGAATCGTTTTAAATATTCCTCTAAATAAGATTCTATAAACTAATAATAATTAAATAAAAAACACACACAACCAACCGCTATGTCAAAATTAGATGATTATGTACGCTCGATCGTTGAATAGAATATCCGATTCGATTTGCCTATGACTACAATGAGTCCAAAACTAACGTTTTACTTATATTTCAGCGTGTCAAATTGTATTTGTTTTATATAATTAACATCTGTCGCATACGCAATTAACATTCGTTTAATATATAGAAGCGTTTAAACAAAACAATAAAACTATCAATGTATGAAATAATAAAATATTCACACAGATATAGCTTTACGACTTCAAGTTACAACACAAAATCAAAAATAGGACGTAGGTACTATATAGTGAGATTATTTTAAATTAAAAAGTAAGAATTATAGTCGCCGTCACCTACGGTACCATACTGCAATTCATATTAGGTAATCATACATACAGAGGTAAACAACCTATTTAAGTATTGTTTAGAATACTTCAGGTATGAGTAAAATGTTATTCCATTCTGGAGTACACCAAAATAAACGTGGATTGATAAAAAATAACCCCGCCATTCCACATCGAAACCGGCCGCCATTAACGCACAATCAGGTATTCGAGGGAGGAGGGGAACGTAGGGTACCAGGCACAAAAAGAGATGCGCAAAAATGTTCCCTCCCGAATCTCCCGACGCAACGCCCGCAGTCCCGGGGAGATGGGGGGCGGCGAAAATCAATTTGGGGCCTGGTGCGTGCGGGGTGAGCCGGGGAGTCATGGCCAAGGTCGGGTGCGACCGCCCTCCCCCCGCGTACCCACGCCTGTCCATTGAGCGGCACCACACCCACACGTAGACAAAGACGGGAAAGCCGATGTGAATAATAATGCACACAGATACCGATTTGCAACTTATGTTGATGCCTTTCAGTGGCTGGGGACTGAATGAGTATTAACTTCTATACCATCTATGTGAGAATCTCATTTTTAGGTTGGCTTGATATCTAACATAAACAATAACTTTCAGATATTTTGACTTGTGTTTTGGTTCATTTCATAGGCTATAATTTGAAAAAGAATAAAAACTGGTTTTTATAACGCAATAAGACTAGAAGGGTTTGAAATAGGTGATAAAATTTTGTATTGTATTTAAGTTCATCAGCGTCGAATATACTATAGAAGCAAATATCTTTAAACCTATAAAAAAGTTCGAGGGTTTTAAAAATTCAACCGGAAATTAATGGGTGAAGAAAAACACAGAAATTGATGATCAAGACCGTAATACAATCAAGAATCGTCTATTAATCCTTAGCAAATCACAGCCGATATAAAACAAATTAACAAAGTAGACCCGAGGCAAATAAAGACAGATATGACGCGAGATGATGTTGACAGAATAAAAATAACGTCCCGTTTGATAGTGAATACATAACCGACATCAGGTCAAATTCATTAGAATGCAACATCAAACAAAACAACCAATGCCCCGGACGACCGTAGCCACCTCATACGAATGTCAGACAGACCGCAAATGTTTATCCATGTACTCCGGTATAAGTCTGGAACTCTTCAAGGACCGAGTCACCTTTGCTGAGTTAATGAGAAAACGATAGCTTTAGTGTAAAGATACAGAGCAGGAAAATGTTTTTATTTTATAGTCAAGACTATTTTAATACCTTATGTGTTACTTAACATTTACCAAGAATTTATGCCTTCAGAACGAAAATATTTATTTCAAAAGGCGGACTTGATGCAAAAACTATTTCCTGGTATCTGGACCTACTATAGCATTTGAGGACATAACAAAAGGGTCTTTTCTTTATTTATGTGGTAAAGTACAAATACTGGTTTATTCTAATGTATACTGTTTTCCTTTATTCTTCTTCGTTCCCATGCTCATAGATACACATTGGCAATGCGCTAGTGATATTCCTGTCTGGTGTTTCGACGGACCACAATGATCATTTATTGTCTCGTCTCCTCATTTGCCTGATTACAGCACAAAAGAAAAAAAATATCAAGATGAAATATTGTCCTTCTCAATACAGATCAATTTGTCTGTTACGTTTAAAAATAAAGTCAAAAGGTGAGCATTGTGACGGCACAGTCGAACTGCAGTCCTGTTTATAAGGTTCACAACACAAAAGGAATACGACAAAGCGAAGAAAGAAATTCAAAGCAACAAGAGGAGAGAGTCACCTTGGTTGGTTCAATACGGCGGTAAATTAACGTGGAGGGGAGACCGGGGACAGTTGTGTATCGATCGTGCGGGTTGATAGCGAGATGTTGTTCCAGCCCGGATGGCCCGGGAAGTCAACGCCCTCGCAAATAACATCTGAGCGAACTGAGCGAGCGAGCTTTATCACCGGCAACGGACAGAGGGAGAGAGTTGCGACTGCGACTCAAATTTGACTGCACATGAAACCAGTTCTGTCAAATTAGGTACATCGGAACTGCGCGAGCAACTGCCCGAGATTGGCTGGGACTTTTTAAAGTTAAACGTTATACTCTACCAGACACTGAAATCAATGCCTTTTACTCAGTCAACTATAGATTCTGTCACGGCATTAACGTTGAGACTATTTTTAAATAATGATTCATTAAACCTCATAGCTACATAGGTACTGCAAATCGTTAATCTCATTATTATCTTATAAACTATAATTTATTAAGTCCAAAATATAAACAGCTTACTACTATAACGAGCTATATACCTACTATTACAAGCATCCCAACAGTAAACGAACGGTGCTGCTTCGACATTACGACATATACAAAAACCCACTGTTTGTCAGTAAACTGCACTTAGAGTCCTTAATGGTTGCTAACTGCCAAATATGTACAAGTACACAGATATAAGTAACCATTAACAAGTAATTGTAACACCGTAAATCAAAAGTTAGCGAATATTGTTTTGTCTAACGAACATTGCATATGTTTAAATGCAATAAGCAACCTATCCATACTTGGCCAGCATTGGCCAGGTGGTATATGGCCTGTACCATTCAAATGGTGAGAGGAGACCCATACCCAGTAGTGGGACCCTGTGGAAAAGCAACAATGACGCCCTAATCCAACCTGCATATAGGTACATATGTACTGATGATGACCTGAGATAATGCTATCAACAAGCTTATTGTCATTTGACGTAAGACCGCTGATAAACGATATACGCCTGTCATGTATTGATCGATTGGAGGCGATAGGTTTATACACACTCAGCGTAATCTATATCTAGGGAAATAGGAATTCATATACATATAGTAACTGTACATACATTTGTATATGTATGAATCCCTATTTCCCGAGATCAGGTCATAACTTCGAACAAATTTATCGATTTCAATCATCTTTTACTAGGTTTTCTATTAATTTTAAGTTGTCAGAATGAAAAATTAATAAAGTTGCGCAGAAAGTTGGATAATTGCAGTAGCTAAGACAGGAAAGAGTTGCTCGGGTCAGAATAAAATATCCTGTATTGTGCACGCTTGGTAATTGTACAAAATTGGAAATTTTATAAACACAGTCATCACCGAGCGTTCCTATCGTTCTTCTAGACAACGTTAGGGCTACTAAAAATACGTAGGCACGTGTGACTTGATACGACAATACTGTGTAAGGATAATATAATGATAAAACTGATAGTTCTTACGTTGAAATAGCATTTTGGCTTTAACATTTCAGATACTCTTGAAGTTTTTATTAATAATGTGTATGTATCTATACCTCGACAGCAATTCGAAACTTTATCATACAAACTTGTAGGCCGGTTGGTCTAGTGGTTAGCGAACCTGACTGCTACGCCGAAGGTCGTGGGTTCGATTCCCAAACAGGTCAAACGTTTCTGTGATGAGCATGAATGTTTGTTCTGTGTGTCTGGGTGTAAATATCTATATATGTATTTAAAAATATATATACATATATGTTTATTAGGTGTTTGATGACCATAGTTCAAGCTAAACGCTTAGTTTGGGATAAGACGGCCGAGTGTGCGTTGTCCTGAGATATTTATTATTTATAAATATTTAAGGGAGTCTCCAGTACAACAGACATTTTTTTGCCTTTCTTATGAATAATGGTGCGCCAGTCCGATTTGCACTTGACTCGTTTTTTGTAAAGCTGATAATGGATAAGTATTGTGTATCGAGACTTTAGGTATTATCAAAGATTTTTTATTTTTATTTTTAATATATTTTTTTAAGTAAATAAACTTTATTATTGTATGTTATATGTAGGGATTTTGTTTTGTTAACTTTTGACTTTCGTTAAAATTACTTCCTAAAATGAAAGAATAGGTTTTAATTTAATTTAACAAAACAAACGCAAATTAATACAAATTCATGACAATAGGTAATTTAGATCACGTCCAAAACACATACCATTAGTGCATACCTAAAAGTTACAAAAAGTTCTACAATGAGCTTTTCCCGAATACTTTCTATTAGCTTTTTCCCGCGACTACGTCCGAGTGGTACAATTTCCCACTCCCCGGCTAGTGTGACGGTTTGAATGTGTATTTTGTCACACTAGGATTAGTTAAATTAAAAAATTAGTTATAAAAGGGAAAATTTGTGAGAATAGATGAATGAATGTTTCTTACTCTTTCACGCAAAAATTACTGAATGAATCTGAATGAAATTTGACACAGAGATAGATCATAGTGTGAAATAACTCACAAGCTACTTTTTTACCAACATACCACGTGCGCGATGTCGAGGCTGTACATTTATTAATGGGAAATATTGTGAGGCTGGATGTTTGTTTCTCTTTCATGCAAAAACTACTGAACGGATCTGGTTAAAATTTGGCCGAGAGATAGTTAATAGCCTGAAGTAACATATAGACTTCTCAACACACCATGCGGGAGAAGCCGGAGGTGGAAACTAGTGTGTAAATATTTTATTTGACTGTTAAAGTTAAATGTAACATATGAAGTTAACTTCGCCCTGCGTGAAGTTTCTCTAACAAGTTGACGGCTCTGAAACTTCACCCAGAGGACACAGGATTCTAAGCTAACTAAGGTTAAAACCCGGCCTGTATTGTCGGCTATTAGCTACAAACTATCTAAAACTCTCTTACAAAGGGGCACGGAGCTGCCCCCGCCAAGTCGAACAGAAAAGTTGCTTTTTTTTTACTTAGAATTAAGTGAATGCTTGGCATCAATCCCTCGTGATGGAAAGTGGCGATGATGTCAGATTGGATACACTATCTTAGTAAATGCCTATTTACTTTTCTCTTGAATATTCCTACATCATACGTGGGCGGGAACACCGACGCAGGTCCAATCCTTCGCAGTACGTATAATAAACGACTAGGAAAACCGCGTCGTTCGAACAGGCATTATATTCACAACATACGGGCATACCTCGGAGGCAACATTAGTTTCTCGAAGCCGTTCCGACCATTTTTGACCCCCTATAACTTTGTTGTGGATAAAACTAGATACCTGAATTTTTAGTAACCCAGCTAGTATTGAATAAACATGGTGTAAATCATATTTTTAAATAAAATTTTGTTATATTTTTTTTTGTTATACAATATTTTTGTAATGTAATAATGTTATAAAAAGTTAAATTGAATTGTATCGTACTTTGTAAATATCTAGTTAAGGATAATAAAATTAATAAGGGTTTATAATAATAATACATTTATTTTTGTACATATTTTTATTTTTATTATTAATCTAATATGAAATTAAACAGATAATTGTCATTATAAAAATATATATTAGACATAAAAAATCATATTTTATTCAATTTGAACTAGTACTTTAAGAATCAGAATGTGTCAAAGTTTCTTAATTTTTTTCTCTCACTCGCTGACCGATCATCAAAAATTGCCGTGGCCCCAACTGCATCAGCATAATACCACTGTAACTGTTATCAACTTCTATCAATAGATCTCTGCGCATCAGGACAATTGCAGCTTTGAAATATTATCGCTACATACCTTGCAGTGCGACAAATGCTTTATCAAACCGTTATTAGTGCAGCTTATATATGAGTAACATGCATGCAGATTAAATTAATGTTCTACGTCAAACTTGTTAAATTCTGTTTTGTATAATTTTTATTCTAATGATAACTGGATTCCGCCCGTGGATTCGTTCGGTGTTTTGTTACAAAATATCTGTCAGTAAAGAGTATTTTATTCGTTATTCCAGTTATATCTATCCCGGTGCCAAATTTCATTGAAATCTATTCAGCAATTTGTGCGTGAAAACAAACACCAATACTCACAAACTTTCGCCTACATAATTATTATATTAATAGGATTAATAAGATATTATAATATTAATAGGATTTACAGGATATTATAATACTAATAGGATATTATAATATTAATAGGATTACTTTGCTATATATGGTTTATTTGTGTGGTAATTTTAGTGATATATTTTTATTTTTATATATTTTATATCTTACTTATTTCTGTGATAAATATACTTAACTTTGCCAGTGAGCTGCAACGGTGTTCTCAAAGTGGGTGCGACGCATCCCATATGATATTCATAAAGACTTGGCATGTTTTTGACATTATTTATACAATTTAACAAGGTTGTATAAACGCAAATTATAATTATACATAATTATAATAAAATTTGGAAGCGTTCATAGTCTGACGGCTTGCACTGATCAGTAATAGCGCGGTCAGTAAAAGGATGAGTGACTGTACATAATTTCAATACGCTTCAGTGCTTTAAACACGACAGCTGTTGATGTTGATATCGTTAGATGGCAATCGTTGAGCCATATTGAAGGCTTTCAGGCGGCATAAAAACTTTTGGGTTGGTTAAAAACCCTCCAATCGGCGTGGAGTGTGGTGGAGTATGCATTAATAAGTATTCGTTTATCTGTAACTTGTCAACTTCCACTGCTTGACATGGTCTTTTTGTCCGAAGGCTTCCAACATAACGCAGCGATTGCTATCTAACGATAACAAACCTACCTCTACACCTTCCTCTATCGTCACTAGGATAAGATTTTAATAGTATTTTATAATTGTTTACAATAGAATTAACAAAGTAATTGGAACTGTTAGTTTGTACGCCTTACCAAGTTAAATTTATGACGTATAGTATAGTGTGTATCGAACTGAGAAATGCTGAAAAATAAATATCAACAAACCTTACAGGTGCGTCCGCCGATTTGGTGGCAGAACTGGCATAGTGACGAATACCTGTAACACCTGTATTTGTAACCACAGCAATATACCACCTTCAGACACTCTGTGGACGTTTGTAACAAAAAAAAGAAGATAAAAGCGGATGATTACCACAAATGGCAAAAATGCAGGTCTTCTGAGCTAGTCCAGTGTATAACCTACAAGATTCGTGCTGGAGTCAATCCAGTCTTTTATCTAGAAATAGTTTTGTTAAACTAAGTAAAATCTTTATCGTCAAAGACACGACAATTAGGGTTGCCAACCGTACTTATATAGTATTGTACTGTATTTCGGGACTCCATGATATGTACTGTTCAAGAAATATGTATATAATACACGAAAATACTATAAATAATAAATAAATATCTTTGGGCAACTCACACACGGCCATGTGACCCCAAACTAAGCGTTAGCTTGTGCTATGGTGATCAGATCACTGATAAACATACATATGTATATACTTTTAAATACGTACTCAAGATATTTCTATTATATATTACATAGATATTTCTATTACACACCCAGACACACAGAACAAACATTCCTGTTCATCACAGAAAATTTTGACCTGGGTGGGAATTGAACCCACGACCTCCGGTTTAGTAGTCAGGTTCAGTAACCACTAGACCAACCGGCCTGTCTATATTAGAGTACAACATATTAGTTTGCTACATTAAAACTAATAAAAAATATTTCACCATTTTTTAACCCCGCTATTCGTTCGACTGCCATAATATGCGTGTGTGTGAAACAAAAAAATATTATTAAAAAAACAAATGAGTATGTTTTTTTCTCTCCACAAAGTACTATATTTTTTGAAGCGTACTATTTTTTTATGGTTTTTTTAAGAAATATATATATTCAACGAAAAAAGTTGTCAACCCTAACGACAATCAACTTTGGCGTATCTTTTGACGTCCATGAATACAATATGGCGGCTGCGTTATCGCTTCCCTCCCCCCCGCGGCCCCCGCCCCGCGCTCGCCCTGAATACGAAAGTCTTGTGTTTTATACATTCATCGTATTCATGCCGCTGTCTCTATAACATTGCTTGTACCCGTTATCTGTTACAATTGCAATGAAATGTAAAATGGATATGTTTTCGAGCTGTTCGCGATTCGCTTCGGTGTAAGGCAAGGATGCTCAACCTTTCTGACGGACGGGCCAAACTGGGATGATAAATTTATTACGGGCCACTAGTAATTCCTAGTTACTCTCAGGACTTGCGTAATAAAGAAGTTCTAAAACATATTTGCCGGCAATTTAAGTCTGTTCGCGGGCAACATTATGGTCCGCGGGCCTGGGGTTGGGCAGCCCTGGTGTAAGAGATATACGGCCGTACGCAATCCTTAATGCTTTTATTACAATTTTTTTTCAGAATTTGTAACAAAGAAGAATCTGCCCTCGCTTCGCTTCGGAAGAAGATCGGATTAAAAATATCCAACAATCCTTCTCGTGATACAAGCTACAAACATGCACAATTGTATCTAAAGTGATCCATTGCTTTCACAGTTGCTGTACAAATTTAAACTATTATCCCGCGGGAACAAAACAGTTACCCGGGATTAATAGTATGCTATATCCGTTGTCTGTACATAAGCTACATACATGCAAATTTGGTTTAAAGTGGTACATAGGTTTCGGTTGCCATAACAATTTCACCTATTATCCCGCGGGAACAAAGCCGTTTCTTGGGATAAAACCTATCCTATAACCATTTTCCGCTTGACAGACCGCTTGGTCTAGTGGTCAGTGAACCTGACTACTACACCGGAGGTCGTGGGTTCGATTCCCACCCAGGTCAAACTTTTCTG